>BLKR01004669.1:0-101358 GCA_011170035.1 Teleogryllus occipitalis
ATTTATATTTGACCTTAAACACCTAGAGGAAAGAGTACGACTATCGTAGGCAACGTATTCCACTCCGTAATCGTTTTGAGCCATTCTAGAATTGCGCCATGCTGCTACCCACTGCCTATAACACTTCTTCCTAGAAACCAGACAAGGAGACAAAACCGAAAAACAGAATACAAAGCTGGATTTAATTATCTAAATGTACGAAACAATTCGAGTATGCGCTTGGGCATCTTGGGAACGTACAATTTGAGAGGGGCATCAAAGGAAGTGACGTAAATGCTACTACATCTATGGAATTTTAGCTTAACCCGGGAGTGCCCGCAATATGTAGACTCACGACAGTGCCCGCAATGTATCTCTCAGATGTACCTGCAACGTTTTGTAAATGAGAATGATCCATTTACTCAAATACATATAATATTCAGTTTGTACATGTCTCTCGATGCAATTGTTTACGAATCTCATACTGCAGAATTCTTGTCTGAATAGTTATGGAGGGAAAGGTAAAAATTGACAAAGGAAACAAAAAAATAATTAAATATCATATCGTATTAAATACAATTTCCTACAATTAAATACAAATTCTTTATAATAAATACAAATCCTTTAAATACAAATTCATGCCCACCAATGACCAATGCGGCTCAAGGGTTACGATTGTCAAAGCGGGGCCAGGAACGCGTGAATACAAGCCTAGCCCATACCCCTTCCCACGCTCAGAGAAACGGGAGAGGGAATTCCCCTACGCATTGAGAGACAAATGACCCCAGGGTCGAATTCTTCGCTAACAGCTGAAGCCCCTTTCCTTCGCTGTGCGCCTGTCACGACTGGAACTCACATCACATGGATAGAGATATTAATACAGACTTGCTGATGCATTTATTCCCTTAAGACTATCTCGCGTCTCTCTGACAACTACATTAAATTCACAGAAATTCCGTTTTATGAAGGTTTTACCCTTGGAGGACGGGAAAAACAGTTCCGTTTCCTCGTTGGGCAGATTCCGCTTTATGCTGGGTAAAATGCTATTTAATTTCACGGGCCGGATACATTTTCCGGTTGAGGCAGGTTTCCAGGTTGTACAGGTTCCGGTTTAAACAGATTTTCCTGTAGCATTAAATTGGGCCTTTCAGCTCGCAATCTTTTTTCTAGAAACCTAGCTACTATGTATATAAAAATATGAAACAATTCTAGTGAGAGGTTCGGTAGTATAATAAGTATAAGAAATTCGATTAGAATCCTGTTAACCCGCGCCACCCAATGCACCTCTTCATAGAAACATGCCAAGAAGACAATCCTGAAAAAAGGAAACAATATCAGGTTTACGAAATAAAGCGAGCATGAAAAGAAAATTATTACATTAACGAAGCAGTTACGTCCAAACTAGATAAGAAATAAATTTCTAAAATAGTCTAAATTCAAGTGATAATACGGAAGTAACTTCATTAACAATGGCTACCTTAAATGGAAACACCGAGAGCGGTAGCTCTGTGCATCAACGGATGTCACTGCAGAGCCTCTGACCGGGATGTCCTAGGTTCGAGTCCTGACGGCGGCAGGATTTTGGACACTAGCTTTTCAGCTAGGTCGAATTCAGTCGCTGTCTGAAGGAGAATTCTAGCGGCCATCTGTTCTGATCGGTAGTTTTCCGTGGTTTCTCTGATCAACACCAGGCGAATGCCGGAGCAGTACCCTACCAAACGGGCCACGGACCGCGCGCTATCTTTCCTTCATCTTCCTTGCTCTATCATCTACCCTTACACACACACTTTCACTAACATGCACTACGCTACCACATATTCCGGGAGACCGATCGGGAGCTTAGAGCTTGTCCCGGCTGGGGTGGTGCTCCGCTGGTGGAAGAGTCCTGGTTGAGGGGAAACTCCACTAGTCGACGGTAGGTCGGCTCCGGATCTCACCATTCAGCGGGGGAAGATCACCGCCATCTCCCGAGAAAAAAAAACATGCCCTACACTAATGGGACTAATGACCAAAGCAGTTGACGCGCCCGGAAAGACGAAAAAAGCAATCAATCAATTAAATGGAAACCCTCATGGATAGCTCGCTCGTCAAATTGCTTGCTTTTCATGACGCGTCCCGAGAGTCGATTCCCGATTGGGGCAGATTATAGTGTGCACTTTCTTTGCACATGTCCCAGTATCTATTGCTATGTGACGATAAGCAAGTTCACTTCTCATATTGAGACGGGGTCAATCCATTGTAAGTGGTCCAGCACTGGTCGCTCGACCATCTCTAAATTCATAGTATGTATGTAATTTTCAGATTTTTATCTGGTCCCCCAACTGAGTTGGGGGACCAGATAACTATTACAGTTGAAAATTTGGAAACAATCCAAAATTCCAATATTTAAGTGGATGTAATTGTTAAGGGGTACTTTACTTAACAATGATTTTTTACAGAAAGTAACTACACTATTTTGTGTAAAAGCACAGAAAAAATTGAGGCTGAGATTGTATTCCTTCTTTGAGAAATTACTCTCTGAATCTCGAACGTGGATCATTTGCGTTCCATGGATTTGGTTGCCAATTTTTCTCAAATAAAAACATACAAGGTAAATAATATTTCGATTTGTAAGCCAGATTATACTGAATCCAATGCTATTTATTCTTGCTATGCTAGAGCAACCTAGACCTGAATATTTTAGAAAATAGTAAATGTCAACAAACACAAAAATGGCGGAAGGCGTAAAACAAAAATGGCCACAATTTGTAAACCAAATACAATAAAAATAAATCAAATATGTTTTTGACCAGCCAAAACATAAGCCATTTAGGTACAAAATATGAATTTTTTTCGAGATTGTCGAGCGACCAATTTATTAAGTTCTGGACCTTTTGAAATGGATTGACCCGAAGACCAGAATACGGCGTGGGGATGTCTTATGTGCTAACCTCTCATACCTTTTAACCCATAGCTGCAAGGCTGATACGTCGCTGGTAGTCCTTGGCCCCCTCAAAGGCTGTTTTGACAGTACCGACAGACTTAAATGGAAATAAAACTATGTATTATTGAATCTAAATACATATATCTTTTAAATTCCATTTTGTGTCCATTGTATAGATATACTCAAAAAACCCACTTGCTATTACCCAAATACACCTTTGCTAAATTAAATGAAGGTATTCGCAAAAAAGCCATTTCCCAATAAAAAGACGATAAGAAGAAGAAATATAATAATAAATGTTCCAGGCAAGAGAAAAATACTTTTCGTTTCGTGTCTACTAAAGGTTCGTTAGGTATGGAGACGTCCACAGGCCTCTTGAAATTTTGCAACTCCTCTAGGGAATGTATAAAGGTAAAGTTTCTACTTTTCCATTTTCCCCCGACTGTGTACAAATATATTAGTTTTATTTTTATGCTCATTCCTATTTTAAATCTTCCTAATCTTGTTTTTTTCTTCTTCTCAGTCATCTTTGAAGGCAAAGATTTTCCGTCCCATTTAAAGTTTTACAAACTAAAATATTTCTTATTGGCAACAAATCTAAGGAGCATACACTCGCATAATAAAAATAACACTGGCTTGTGAACGCAATTGTAACCAAGGATTTTGTGAAAGTTTCGTATATATCCTGTGACAATAAGTCAGTGTCGGTCAGGCAATTTCATAGATATCTGTGTAATAGAAGACATACGACGCCCAATACAAAATGAAACAAAAGAAGCATAAACGGGGATAAATCTGAGGAGGTGGTGCACGTGGATTGCTCCAGTTGAAGTCCAGCTGTTCGCCCGCTTCGCCACTTTCCCATCCTACCCCCTCCCCCCCAGCTGACTGCGTCGCGCTCTGTCGCGCAGGAGAATCGATGTGGAGACGTGCCGGGAACGAGGTCAGCCCGCAAGTGGGAAGTTACTTCGTCGACAAGTTGTGCTCTCGCACGCCCAGGCGGCCTGCGCGCGCCCGAGATGCGCTCTCGGGGCGATCGACCGCCCCCGCCCACGCCCCCTCCCCCCGGCGATCCACCAGGCTCGACGCCTTCGCCCCCCTCTCCTGGACACGAACCCGGCCCACGCGCGCCCCGGCCAACGTCCCTCTCTATCATCACCACGGGTCCGCCCCTGCCTCTGCCACCGCCCTGGGCCCCAACCCATTCCACCCACGCCCCGGCCACCGGCACTACTCCCGTCCCCGCCCGTTCCCCTGACCCCGCCTCCGACCCGTGCCTTCCCCCTCCCCGGCCCCAGCCCATACCCAGCCACCCCGGCCCATGGCCCCGGCCAAGCCTACGTCCCGGGCTCCTGCCCACTCACGGTCCGCGCCCCTCTCTATCATCACTCCGGGTCCGCCCCTGCCTCCGCCACCGCCCTGGGCCCCAACCCATTCCACCCACGCCTCGGCCTCCGTCACTACTCCCATCTACACCCGTTTCCCAGACCCCGTGGCTTCCCCCTCCCCGGCCCCAGCCCACACCCACCCCGGCCCACGGCCCCGGCCTGGCCTATGTCCCGAGCTCCTACCCAGCTTCTGCCCACTCACGGTCCGCGCCCCTCTCTATGATCACTCCGGGTCCGCCCCTGCCTCAGGCCCCTCCCTGGGCCCCCACCCACCCCATAGACGCCCCGATCACCGGCACTACTCCCGTCCCCGCCCTGTGCCTTCCCCCCTCCCTGGCCCCAGCCCACACCCACCCGGCCCACGGTCCTGGCCTCGCCTATGTCCCGAGCTCCTGTCTAGTTTCTGCCCACTGACAGTCCGCGCCCCTCTCTATCATCACCCCACGCCCGCCCCTGTCTCCACCACCTCCCTGGATCCGAACATACACCACCCACGCCCCGGCCCCAGCCAGTACTCCCGTCTCCACCCGATTCCCAGACCCTGCCTCCAACCCGTGCCTTCCCCCTCCCCGGCACCTGCCCACACCCACCCTGGCTCACGGCCCTGGCCTGGCCTATGTCCCGGCCCCCGCTCCGGCCCCCGCTCCGGCCCCCGCTCCGGCTCCCGCTCCGGTCCCCGCTCCGGCCCCCGCTCCGCATCCCGCTCCGCATCCCGCTACGCATCCCGCTTCGCACCCCTCTCCGCCCCCTGCTCCGCTCACCTCCACCGCCTCTGGAACCCGGCCCACGCTGCTGCCGCCGCAGCGCGCCCGAGAAGTGGGCGGGGCTTCATTCCGCTTCTCGGGATCTCGCTGCGAACGCGGCGCGTGGTTTTCATTTTCTACGAAGACACGTTTCTGCGAAAGCCACACTTGATGGAGATACAAGAGAAAAACTTGGGAAGTTTCAAGTGTCGTTCACAATAAGCCCTCATGCATTCACCCTTCAATTTATGCGCCTGCGTCTTATCTGGATATAGTACGTTAAGGCACTGTTATTGCTTTTGAAATGTGAAACTGTTCTTGGCTTTAGTTTTCAGTATTCACGTTCTTAAAAGTTATTACGAGACATCGGATGTTTAGGGAAATGTCTATTTTTTTCTAGAGAACTTATTTAAAGGCTGATAGTATATGTCCACGAATCATGACAAATGATGACAGATGACGGAATTTTATAATGCTTATTTTTGCTTATTTTAGCATAAATGCCTATTTTAGGCATAAATACCTTTTTTATAACTTTTTTGCCTTTTATTTATTATATTTATATACAATGCTAAGATATCGGAAAATCGGCGATGGTCCAACGTGACCATTCATTACGAAACCTTCAATTCACGTCTTGAAATTTAAAGTTACGAGAGAATTCCTGAAAGTACACCAACTGATTTTTCTCCATTTCCCTATTTCACAAATACTAGCCATGATCTGAGAACATGGACGATTGACAATACGCCGAGGGAACTGAAATTTTAAGTGAAAATAAATATAAATTCCCAGAAGGTTTCAGTGTTGCTAGTGTTGGACTTCTAAAATATATACCAGTCACATCGTTCAGATATCCTTCTCCGCATTCAAACTGATTTTGTCTCCCAGTCGTCGCAAATTTGAAATTTTGATCCTTGAAAAGTTACTGGTAATATGTAAATATTATTGGTTAATGGAAACTATTAAGAATAAAATGTAGAAGAGTTGTAAATAGGTAAATCTAGTTTTACATTAAAATATACGAACTAGTTTTGTGCATTTAAGTTTAGAAAATATTATGTACAAAAATTACAATTTCCCATTTTATTGTGTAACTTATAACAGTGCCTTTTTCCTCCTTATTCTTGACTTTTTCAGTGCCTGTTTAGGCGCCTAAAAGACGATTTTTTAGTGCCTAAACATCCGATGTCTAGTTATGACTTTCCAAAACATTTTTCTCTTATGTACACAATTTTTCTTAGAATGTACATTTTAAAATAAAAGTTTATTTAGCAAAGAAACTGGTCGACATTTATTCCTGATGTTATTAAGAGACAGTGAATCTAAAGAATTGTTTTTGATGTGATTTTAAGATTGGCCAACTAATAATTTGAAAAATATTTGAAACGATTAAGCGCTTCAAAATGTCAATATTTTCGTGATTGAAGTCTTAAATGAACAAATGACATGCAAGTTACGTTGTCATCAAGGCGATGCTGGGGATCTACATACATTGTAACAAACAACACTGCATTATTTTACAATCTTGAATTTGATTTTCATTCGGTGAGATTTCATTTAAGATGTTACTTGATTAAAAGAATTGTAATACTTTTCTTTGATTATTCCACTCGTGAAATTAAAGCCAATAGGGTTTAAGTATACGAATATATAATGCCCCAATAGCGTATATATAAACCGCGTATATATTATATCATAACGTATTTCAATTTAACTATTTTCGATTTTGGAACTCTGTTGAACGTAATTTCAATCGTGGGATAGTCCTATCACTCGTGATTTGGAAATTGTCATATTTGTCCAGAATGTCCAAAGGGCTCATGGTATTCCCTGTGATAATCCTGAGTATGCGGATAAGTTCTTGTTATGATGAACTAGTTTGTACGTGCGTGTGATGTGCTATTTAAAGGACGTATAATAAATGATGGACGTTAATACGAGGCCTTTCAAATAAATGGATACATATTTATTTGATATCCAGGATATCCCAAGAGGCAAGGAGAACTCAACACTGCTTTTGAATCTTGACCAATCAAAACGCACCGTACATACTGCCCAACCTTTTGAAATATCCATATTAAATTTCCTGTAAAAATGTTTTGAAAAGCAGAATTTGACAGTTGACAGACTCGTCAGTTGACAATTTGTTGAAAACTCATAATGCATACTCAAACGCATTAACGACCAGCGACCTCATTTGAGAATACACATTTCTGGTCAGCTCAAATTTGCTTATTTTGCAATATTTTGCGAATTTTATTTTTATCAAGTTTTTTTTCAGCCTTGTTTGCCAGATATCGATTGAGCCGACACCGCCTGGTAATCGAAAGAATGTTAATCTTGTTATATGTCGTAGAAAATTACATCCCCAAAGACGTTGAGTTAGGAATCCAAGTTTTGTGGGTTCTTCATACCGAAAAATTGATTGACGGCAAAACGTCTGTGTGTCTGTTCGTTCTTCCGTTTGACTTTAATAAAATCTGTTTTAAAAATTCATATTCTTAAAAAATCATGTAAATTTTTTTAAAAAAAGATGAGTACTTTTCATGTAATTGCATTAAATTCTTGCTCAAATTATAAAAAAACATTCTATCAAAAACCGCTTCTTTTTTTCTTCGATCCCCCCCCCCTACGGTTAGAACAAAGAGCAAGTCTCATTTTCGTTGTACTCTCTTAACCTTTGAATATTGTGAAAGTTGAAAATAGTAAGAGACAGTAGGTGCTGTTGTAGGATCAATAGTCTTTTTGAAAAATGACGTGTAACTTTCCTTATTATTGTAGAATCCAGAAAAAATCATGTTAAGACGAAAAATTCCCCACAGTTAAAAGGAGTGGTTTTTTTTCAAAAATGACGTGTGACTTTACTGATTATTGTAGAATCCAGAAAATTTCATATTAAAACGATGAGAAAAAGAAGCTCATTTGAACGCATGCTAATTCGTGGTTGGCTATTGTTCTTCATCCCAGGCCCACCTCTACTACCACGAATAGAACAAGGAGCAGGTCTCTTTCTCGTTGAACTGTCGCAACCTTTGAAAATTGTGAAATTTAAAAACAGCGCGAGACAGTATGTGCTGTTTTAGCACTATTAGTTCTTTTTTGTTTTTTTAATGACGTGTGACTTTACTCATTATTGTAGAATCCAGAAAATTTCATATTAAGACGATGAGAAAAAGAAGCTCATTTGAACGCATGCCAATTCGTGGTTGGTTATTGTTCTTCATCCCACTCCCACCTCTTCTACTCCGTTCGTCGCTCGCTGGTCTCCCAGTCTCTGCCAGAGGGAGCTGCATTCCATCCGGCCCGAGTGCCCGCCCCGCCCCGCCCCCTCGCCACCGCGGTCGCCTCAGAGGACAGCAGATGCGTGGGAGGGGCAACCTGCCTGCGGTTCCCCGCGTCCTCGCCCACGCACTTTGCCCCCGGCCGGGCGCGGCGCCGCTTTGGGCCAAGCCCCCCCTCCCCACCCCCACCCTCACCCACTGCGATGAATCTCAGCGTCCTCCACCCCTCCGATCCCTCTCCTCCGATCCCTCTCCTCCTCCCCGTTCTGGAGGAGAATTCTAGAGACCGGCCGCTCTGATCGGTGCTTCTCCGAGGTTACTCCCTTCAATAACATCCAATTGTTGGAGTAGGACCCTTAGAAAATGAAATCGTTCACGATCTATCCTTGTTAATCTATGCGTTCTACTCACCCACACATGTATACATTACACTTCCACGACGACGGACTAAGTACGGAACGAGTCATTAGAACACAGTACATGCTTTATTTCTCACTACATAATCACTTCACATTACATTTCAACACATTAGAACGCTCTCGAAACTGTACAAGAGGAACAAACAGCGCTACACGCATAGTAAACCAGAGAAAGTTCCGAAAAGACACGCAAGGAGGCAGTAGTAAAATTGGATGGACTCTGTACTGAAAAATGTAGAATTAATCATTTTTTCGTACAAATGTCATTCAATCTTATCCGTCACTTTTCTGTGACGGATTCAACTCGTTTGTCGGGGATACCTTTATGGTGTGGCTCGGCAGTATTAGGGCTCAGCAGTATTGAAAATATATTTTTTCTACAATTTTCTCAATTTTTTGACTCTTAATAATAGAATTGAAATATGATTTTAAAGAATTTATAAAGGAGTAAAACTTGGATCTTTATGAAAGTATTCATTATGAAGAAATAGTGTTGTTTTTGATGAAATATCGTGTGAGGTTTTCTGAAAATGCGCAATTTTCAGCTGATGTTCCATTAAAACTTCAGTTTTCAACGAACATAATGAAACAAATGATGAAAAAATGACCGTGTAAAACGGGCTTTATCCATCGCCCCCACGGCATCCCTTCCTGCCACCCCTCTCTATGGAACATCGTAACACATATTATTACATTCTCATAATCGCCCAGAAATTTATTGTGCTTCGTTGGGAATATGTTTCATTGGTTTTCTTTTGTTCTTTCTTCCACGAAATGTAATGTTTTGTCCGAAGCTGCCTTTATGAAAGCTAGAAGTCGATGTTTTTGAGACGGCACGCATTGTAGTCGTTTCCCTTTACTGCGGTGTCAGTTGAGGTCACAAATTCCGCACTGTTGCAATTGCGATTTAATCGTGTTTGTTTGTTCGTAGAAGTAATAAATTATTTCTTTTGTGGTTACCAATATAACTACAGATTTGCAATACAGGCGCTTCCTATAAATTGGTTTGGACTATTTCAAGTGGTGTCTGAAGTGTTTATAGGGCAGAAAAGGCGTTAATAGGGAGTTTTAACGTCAGGCGTAAGGAGGCATTCTTAAACTCAATTGGTCACGTGACTACTTTATACGGCGTAATAAACAACATTCAAAAGAATTCTAGCAATAGCGACAAAGCGTTTTTAATAATAAAAAAAGATGCATTTCAAGCATTGATCAAAGAAGTTGCATAATGTAAGAGTGTAGGCTAGTGGTGAGACATTTAAAACCACAGTACGGGTGGTGAGACATTGAAACCAAGATACGATACGAGAGTCAAGAGTATAACAATTCTATATTGTGCACGGAGTTTTAGATTTTGTGGAGCTTGGTGTTGAGAATGCAATCTGGAATTTTCAGTCGCCTTTCTTGAGAATATCATAAAGCATCTTTCGTTGTGATCATGAGACATAACATAACCAAAAGATATTATTTTAACTTCTTTTTCGCGAATTTCTTACCTGTCACCTTTCTAAAATCTCCATTAATTCTTGCGAGCGTTGTGATGTTGGTAAGGGATAATTGTAACTGCTTCACATACGAGAACCAGTTTATCATATTTGAAAAACTGCAACCTTTCTTGTGTTTAGGTGGCCATTTAGTCGTTTGTAAGGTGACCGTAGAGACTCCTACAGGCATTAACTATTTGTTTATCACGGTATAAGGTCATAATTTTTTTTGTTTTTTTTTTTTTGCATTTTCTACGATTGAGATTATTAAGTATTTTTTTACCTTTTCACGTCATTTTTAATGCATTTTTTTGCAGATTTAATTGATTTCAACGTTTTACTGGTACTTGTTTCAAATAATATTTACAAGATGCAACAAATGTTCTCCACAGTATTTCTGAGAACTTATACCTGGTAGCTTATTCGATTTCTTCGCTGAGAAGTTGTAATGTCAGCCATTGTGAGTATGAAATCTAAGGTTCCTGTGACACCTGTCTGCGCCAATGGCAGTTCAGTCTATTTTGGGATAAGTAAAAACAGAGATTTTCTGGCAAGGAACAGTCGAAACCAAAAGTTTGAAAGCAAAGTTGACTTGAACGAATAGAAGAAGCCTCAATTACATCAGTAACGTATCCAACAGCTTGAATTGTTCTTCCGAACTGGTTTTTGTCACATATTTTTTGTGAATGTATTTTTCCCGCACACACTCTCCTCTCCTCGTTTTTCTTTTTAAGAACCATTTCCACGTTCTCTCATAACTATCAGTATTTCTTGTATTTGTCATACTACCTATATAGTTTATATTCATCAGACCTTTCATTGTACACCCATGGCATTGCTCAGTATAATTTCCATCACATCTTTTCGTTCAAATATATGAATACGTAAAAGTAGTTCTTCAAAAATAAGAAAGTTGTAATTACACATTCATAAACCAATCCTAGTTGAGATATTGACGCATGCATGCGATAACACTCCATAGGAAAACTACTAAATGCTTCGTGAAAGTTACACTACAAACTGTTTCGAAATTTCGAATTTGGTCTGCAGTTGAAGTTACAATTAATGAGAGAAAATTATTGAAATTAAACACAAGTCCATAGAAAATATAATACTATTAATAACAATAATAATCATAATAATAATTCTAAACTAAGAAGAGGTGCATTCACAGCACTGCCCTGTAGTTCAAGATTATAAATGTGGAAAAACAATTTGACATTACTTCCAAATAAAGTGGTCTTGCAAATAAAATTATCACTAAACGTTTGATTTTGCGTTTCATATCCATCCCTCGAATACACACTTCCAGATGAAACTTCGGAACCAAAGTAATATTAATTTGGAAAGTAATTCGTTTTCATTCACGTTACATTTTATCTTAAATGTATCTGATATTAATACGGTTGAGAGAGACTTTCATTCTAAATTGAAGGCGCCTCTCATTCTCGAACGTGCATTTTTAGCTTTAAAAGCGAATGCGTAAATTAAAAACACTACCAGAGGCACATTTCTTTGCAGAATTCACTGACCCCTTATTCAGTCTTTTCCTCTGCAGACGGACCATCGCGGACGGAGAGACCGTCCCGTCATTCTTTTCTCTAAAGCGGCCACGAAATAAAAGAGCAAGCGAGTAAAAAGTAAATAAAAGCGAGAACTTTTGTTCTCAACTTTAACGCGAAAGGGACACCAGGCGGAAGGACTTCTCACACACGACGTAAAGAATGGAGCCGCAAAAATTTTCACAATAAAATTATAAAAATAAGCTCATGTGAGCGTGCTCTGAAATGTGGAAATGTATACTCCCTTGCACATAATAAATGAAACCTAGGATATTTAATGGTTAATCTTTAAAGGCATTAGTTGGCTCTTGGGAAATTCAGTTTTGTAGATATTAAATTATTGTCGTTCGTTTTTAAATCATTTTTATCAATGTTCGTTTTCTGTGTCGCTTTTAAATCATAGTTACATGGAGATGAGTATTTTTTTTAAATTTACCTTTCAAAAGATTATACTATCAAATTTCAGAATTATATAGTGAATATTGCTTTGCTAGAATATTAATGGAGAATTTTCTGGGTGAGGAGTGGAATGTTCACGTAATAAAAATGCATTATTTTTTAATATTATAGTCACAATTACTATGTTTTCAACGTAATTTGAACATAATTAAATGCCTAGTTTCGTTTCCTATTATTGATGTGTAGCAAGTTGGAGAGCGAAGTAACAATATTCATTAAGCGTTGACTGAAATAACCGCCCATAATTGCAATACTAGCACATCATATTCCTATTAAGGGGAATAAGTGTTTACGAAGAATGTGTTTTAAATTGATAACTAATTATGAAAAATGTTTGTTTCATGGAAGTCTTTAATTTACTGCTTCACACCACTGAACGATGAGAAAGCAATAATATGAGTTCATTAACAATTGTACGAAAAAAAAAACAACAACCAACAGCTATATAAAACATTCCTAGATGTGGTGTAGCAAGACTTTCCCCCGTCTAAACTAATAAACTAATTTTGATAAAAATGTTAAAAGAAATTTTATAAAATATACGCTGAATAAATTACAGAAACTGCTAGGGGGTACAGGGTTGTGTCCGAGGAATGTCACTCGCATAAGTAGTGGGTGTTAAAAAGTTTAATTTATATTTTCTATAACTTGTCCTGAGATTAAGGTCGGTCATGTTCTAAAGATATTTTTAAAATAGTGTTTTAGTTTAACCACAACCACACCTAAGTCCAAATACATTAACGAATCAGTAATTTGTGCGCCTTGACAGACGTAATTGCTCGCCTTTCCGAAGCTGCAAGAGAAGTTGTGGAAACTGTCCGCGTCTCCTATCGGTTTTCACCGTGCTTCATCCTCACTGCACTTGGTGGTGCCTGTGGCCTTTTCCCCACGTTGATTCCTACCACTTCTTAGGTGTCACATGGTGATCACATCACATGGTGTCACTCAACAGTGCTTCCGATTGGCGCGTCAACTGGCAAAATATTGGTTTAAATGGAGGTATACTCGACTCCGGTTATAGTGAACTTCTGGGAACAAAGGTTTTTGGTTCACTAAATCGGAGGTTCACTATAACCGATGATGCCAATAAATTAAATCGATTTTCTCCACAATGATTGAATTTATTAATAGAGAGGGAAAAGCAAAATACATTAACAGCACGAAATGAAAATTTCATTAACTTAATTCGTTCTTAAAAAATCAAATATTTTCAATTGTTTGGTGAACACATGTTTCATTACTAATATCCTTAGATCCTTCTCTAGAGTACCTACTCTCTATCCATACCTGAATCTGCATTATCCACTATCTCTAAGCCTCGCATGTGCACCGACCGTCCCTCTTCGAAGGACCTTCTACTCGTCATAATACCATACAACATCCATTCGGAAGAGTAATGGAGCAAGAGGATAATGATCGCTTTCCCGCGCGGTGCGGCTGGTGTAGACAGGCTGCAGGGCTGTGGCAGTCGCGCACTTCCTGTCGCCTACGTAGAATTCAACGCGCTTTGTCCCGCGTAATATCAAGTAACACAAAGCTTGAAACTGAAGCAAGCAGTCGCGCGTCGCCGAAGCGTTGCAGCCCACGCAGGACATGGCCTTTGTTTCCGCAGTGGATTTGATTCATTGATTTTTTTCGTGTTTCCGGGCGCGTCAACTGCTTTGGTCATTAGTCCTGTTAGTGTAGTGCATGTTTTTTCCCCGAGAGATGTCGGTGATCTTCCCCCGCTGGATGGCGAGGTCCGGCGCCGACCTACCGCCGGCTAGTGGGGTTTCCCCCTAACCCGGGCTCTCCCACCAGCGGGGCACCGCCCCAGCCGGGACAGTCTCTATGCTTTCGACCGGTCTCCCGGCATGTGTGGTAGTGTAGTGTATGTTAGTGTGTGTGTGTAAGGGGAGAGGATAGGACAAGGAAGAGGAAGGAGAGATCGCGCGCGGTCCGTGGTCCGTTTGTTAGGGCACTGCTCCGGCATTCGCCTGGTGTTGATCGGAGAAACCACGGAAAACTACCGATCAGAGCAGCCGGCCGCTAGGATTCTCCTCCATACTGCGACTGAATTCGACCGCAGTGGAATTCCGCAGTGGAACTGAGTAGGACAAGTTCATCAGTAAGGTCTTCCTTCGGTGTCCGATTCCTCTTCCTAAGGGGAGACTTTTTCGATGAGTCTTTGGCCGAAATTCCTTCCAAGTAGTCTAGAATTGGAATTTGTAGCACTCACGCGACATATTTTTATCCAGAAATGAATTAATTTCCATTGCATTTCCTACGTTCACTACATTGAGAGTACATTGAACAATATTAACATTGGGAAACATGATTGATAGGTGAATACATTGAGGGCATGGGCTCCTTAAGTACATTCAAAAATGTTTGTGGATTAAATGTGCAAAGCTACATCAGGTACATGATTATCAGGGTGAGTGGAAGAACAGTTGCGGTAGTTTCCGATTTAGTCGATTGTGGTGAGGATTTTGTTTTCCAATTTTGATATGTACGGCTGAGAGGCGGATTTTGGGATAGGAGAGAGAGAATAGGAAGAAGAAATGTACGAAGAACGGAGGAATGCCAAGTTAGTTATTTAACGGGAGTTAGGTACGAAACAGGATACTTTTATAATGATTCGAAGGAACTTATTTTGGAAAATCAGAATTTTGTTAGATCTCTGATTTGCTGTCCGAAGCTCAGATATGAAAAGCATAAGATAGGATTGGACGGATCATTGATTAGTAGAGGGCAGTTTTTGATGATCTAAAACATTGCTAAAGATGATCAATATAATGCTCTTAAAATGCTTTAAAAATGCTCTAAAACCAAAGAAAATTGACGTAGAAAATATGATCAAAAACAGGGTGAACAAATCAAGCTGTTTGACACGTTACTGATGTAATCGAAGCTTCTTCTATTCGTTCGAGTGAGCTAAGTTTGCAGACTTTTGGTTCTGACTGTTCTTTACCAGGAAATGTCTGTCTTTAGTTATCTCGAAATCGACCGAACCGGCAAAGGCGCTGATATACGTCACAAGAATTATATACTCACAACGGCTATCAAAACAATATCTGAGCGAACAAATAGAATAGGCTACTGAGTAATTCTGTGAAGAATATTTGTTGGATCTCGTGAGTATTATTTGAAACATGTACCATTAAAAATGACTTTAAATTGGATGAAATCGGCAAAAAATGCATTAAAAATGACGAAAAAGGTAAAAAATGTCCTGTGAGTTGAAATTGACACAAAATTCAAAATAATTACCCATAAAAATGGGTCATTTCCTTTTGTCATAACATAAAATAAATTTCTGTACTACACGACATGATTCTAAAGTGAAAAGAAAAAATGACATTTTATTATAATCCGCCCCCAATTGATTAGTATGGGTGACTCGCAACACGAAATCCCAGGGAAGATGACCTTTTTTAGTATAGGATGCAATTGATGGTTTCTACGGGTGACCAGAGCTATGCTGTGAAGGATTCTTCCTTCCTTGCCAACAGCGACGCTCGGCGGTGGCTGTGTATGAAGGGCATTGGTTTCTCTGTGGCGCCTCGGTGTCCCGATGTGAAGGGTAGCCTTACTGTCGCATATCGCCGTTGGAGCTACCCTGTGTGTTCACTTGGACACCGCTAACCGCTGGCCGTAGTCTCCCGATTGCATCTCTCCTCAATACAAGACCGTCAGCTGCGGGGTCCGCCTAGTACTGGTATTGATATTGGACAGGGCCTTTCAACTTCCGTCTACTGGTGGCCATGTGTGCACTATCTCCTAACTGCAACGCATACGGCGTAACATGCAACGTGCATGTTACTTCCTTCGTGGTGAGCCAATGGCGCCATCTTTAGAAATATAGATACGTTACACCTACATACCTGGCAAATATGAGTTAACAATGTTTCGTGCAAGAATGCTTCGTGCAATGCCGAATAATTAGATTTTTACTTTTATTTAATTTACTGAATCTAAAAGTGTGGTGCTCATGTCTCTGTTGAAGTATTTTGATTATTTCCTGTGCAAAATTAACCTCGCTAAATTATTTACATTTAATTTTCAAAACACAAAAATAATTAACTTCATTTACTGCAATAAAAATTACAATGGTCACGTGAACTGTATCCAATGTAATCAAATGTAAAATGACAAATAAGACACATTTTTTTATAATGCGAGTATTGCAAATTCTTATTACAAATACTGGGTATCTTCTATGTACCAGGTTCTAAACTAAGAGTTTTAGAAACCTTTCGTGAATTATATTCGATTTTGCAATTAATAGAAGACAATTCTGTAATTCATACATTCATACATATCATATAAAGTAGTTTGAACGTCTTAGTTAGGACGTAGCTTAGGACTTTGCTTTCAGGATCATCTTGCTCAGATGGCCTCCCACCCCAAAGATCCACAACTCTTGTACCCGACTCTGTGAACTTTATCGATTGCCAAAACCTGTTGCGTCCATTTCAGAGTCTGAGTATCTGGACTACATCCAAGCTGCTAATTAATTCAGACCATCTAGAAGAGATGTGCTTTTGAAATTTACCCTCGCAGCTTTTTAAGAGTCGTCCCTGACCTGCAAATCGATGCATCTTTCCCCAAGGTTTTTATTATTTTATGCACCGACGGAAGAGCTCTTCACAAGAAATCGACGTCCAGGGATGTTTCCTTTTATACCCGAGATCTCGATATTTTTGCCGTTTCCAAGAAACATAAAGCTAGATTACATCTTTTATTATTCGTTGGCTTTGACGGGCTTTGTAAGTATTGGGGAAAGGTATCGTGCAACCCACAAAACGACGGGAACTGGTGTTGCATTGCTGCCGCGCACAATGCACGAGTAATGGACGGCATAAAGGGAGCTCTCTCTCGTTGTGTGTACCTACGGAGCTCATATTACTTCCCTCAGGCAGAGTCAAAGTTACAGGCGATGTTCTCTTGCAGGAAATTTGCCAGCCGCTTAATGTTTCAGATAACCAGCATCCGCCACACAGCATATACTTACACGTCTAGGTTTAAAGTTCATTCCGGCATCTTACAGTGTTCTAGACTTCGTCAAGCGTTCTAGATCGCAATTTCGATTCTAGGAAGCGGATAACAGGTGTGTATGTGTGTGTATGTGTATGTGTATGTGTGTGTGTGTGGTAAAGAGGGAGGAAGTGAGAGAGGGAGAGATAGGTGTGAAAACAAGGGGAGAGGAAGAGGGAAAGATCACTCTGTGCCCTTTTTGTTATCGAATAATATTCTCACTCCACAATTCTCACAGGTATTAACTGGATCTGCGAAGGTCAATAAACTAAAGTTTTTTTAAACGTAATAAGTTAAATGTAATTTGTATCTGATTTTTTGGTTTTCATTATGGAACTAATTTGTGCTGTGCTGCTGGAGTGCTATGAAATGCTCATAACATACTTTTTTAATAGTCATAATCAGTCATTTCCCAAGAAGGAATGACAAACCAATATTTTGCATCAATTCTGTCTTTTAGATGATCATACAATATCATTCGTATGGAAGATTCGGTTCCATTTCAGACGATGAATTTGTATGAAGCACATTAAACGTTAACACACAAATATTAAATAATATCAATAGGAGTCGCAGACGAATTTTTGAAAATCATGTGGAATAA
The DNA here is from genome assembly GCA_011170035.1 of Teleogryllus occipitalis. Taxonomy (NCBI): domain Eukaryota; kingdom Metazoa; phylum Arthropoda; class Insecta; order Orthoptera; family Gryllidae; genus Teleogryllus; species Teleogryllus occipitalis. The sequence goes on from BLKR01004669.1 coordinate 17,865, forward strand.
AAATATTATAGAATTAGTTATTGATATTTTCGGAATAATCTATATTTTGAATTAAAAATTCTATAGTAGTCATTTGAATACAATTGTAACATCCCGTATGTTTTACTCCAACCTCTGATTTTATATACATAAATCCTTATATCTGTCAATCAATTTTCAATAGTAATATAATCAATTTTCATAGTAAAAACAATAGAAAATGTTACGGTTTTAAACCTTAATATTTCCTCTGACTATCCAAATAACGTCCGTTTATTTCATTATGGGGAATATTTTATCTAAAGAGAAGATTATTTAGGTGTATAATGGTAGGAGACGAGGAAACGAGTAGCTAAGAATTTGTTCTCATCAAAATCGTTACAAAAAATTTACAAACACGTTTATAATAAGAATTTACACAGCAGAAAGTGAAAGAAACTTTAACATAAATTGAGAACTGGAACTAAAATGAATGAATTAATTTTCAAAACGCTCATTGACAATAATAAAACCATTTATAATTGTTACTTTTACTCGTCATTGTACAATGCAAAACTACCATATTCTACTGGTATTGAAGCTGAGAATGTCCAGGCAGATCAGCTAAAACGGCTCACGGACGTGTTTCGCGCGGCAGCAGCTCATCCTGGTGGCCGGGGCGTTAACGAGGCGGGAGGTCGCCGGTTTGTTACGAGCGCCCCGGTCACTTACAGCCTCCGCCTCATCAAATATGAAACCTCGGGCATCGGAAACCCGTAACCGCGACTCACCCTTCCCCTGCCCTTTTCACCCCGCCCTCACACCTCTCCCGGCCTCAACCGGCTGAGGTGGCTCATGGCATCAATGGACGTCGCAGCAGTGCCTCTGACCGGGAGGTCTTTGGTTCGAGTCCCGACAGCACGATTTTCGACTCTAGCTAGATAACGAGGTCGTATTCAACCGCTGTATAGAGGAGAATTCTAGGGACATGCTGCTCTAATCGATAGCATTCCGTTGCTTCTCCGACGAATATCAGATCAATATCCTAACAGACGGGCCACGAAGCGCGCGCGATCTTTCATTCCTCTTCCTTGTCCTATCCTCTCCCCTTACACACACACTTACACTAACATGCATTACATGACCATGTATTCCGGGAGACCGGTCGGGAGCTTGGAGCTTGTCCCGGCTGGGGCGGTGACCCGCTGGTGGGAGAGTCGAGTTCTGGTTAGGGGAAAACCCCGTTAGCCGACGCTAGGTTGGCGCCGGATCTCGTCATTCATCGGGAGAAAATCACCACCATCTCCCGAGGAAAAACGTGCACTACACTAACGGGACTAATGCCCTAAGCTGCTGATGCGCCCGGAATCACTAATCACCCAACCAACCAACCCGTTTGCCAACGTAAAGGTCGGCACCGGATCTCCTCATTCAACGAGATAAGATCACCGCCACCTCCCGCAATAAAACATGCTTTACACTATGGGAATAATTACCTTAACAGTTGAGTAGTGTGATTCCGCAATCATTAACCAATGAATCTCACTGCCCTTACCTTCCCCCTTCTATGCCTGCGCCACTTATCAGTAGGGCCCGTCGGAACGGGCACGTGAGAATAAGAGCTAAGGAAGTAAAGGTAAAAGTGTAAGTGTTTTCGTATATGATTAACCAAACAGGGAACCAAAATGTGGCTCAAAGCGACTGGCGTCCGTTAAGGGTTTTAATAGTCGTCTGTTAAGAATAATTGAAATAATTGAGTTCTTTCAGGACGTTCGAGTACTACTACTCAAAGAAATATTTCTTATTTATATGTTTTTTTTCTGATAATTACGAAAACATATTGAGGGCCACTCAATTGATATTACAAATGATATACTACTCGCGCAACTTTTCTTGAACGATGGATTCAAGAAATACGGGTGGAGTGGGGGTATTAGTTACAAAGTCGGCCACTAGAGTATTTATAGTATTGCCAACCTCTAGAAAATCAAAGTCAATTCTGCTACGTGTGCGGCCAGGTAATTGCTCTGGGTGGGCAACAGCAGGGACACTACGTAGAAGTTTCAGGTGCCTCCATAGAAGGACCTGCACCTGCCTCAGTCATTTATTTAGATAATTGTAATAAAGCTGAACATAAGTTCTCGACAATGAAAGCAACTAGCTTCTGTTTCGCGCCAACGAAATTTTAATGCTTTGAATCTAGTCATCAGTGCTCGCTGAGAGCTTTTGCCTTCAACTGTTTATTGCTTAAGGGAAGGAGAAGCAAGGTCATATTTCAAGAAAAGTTGCGCGAGTAGTTCTTGGTTGTTTATAAACATTGGCTATTGCGCCTATTTACAATCTTCAGCCTCGTTCTATACATAGAGTGGTATTCTGTCTCTCCATCATGACACCGGCAGCGGTAGCTCAGTGCATCAACTGATGTCACTGCAGCGCCTCTGACCGGGAGGTCCTAGGTTCGAGTCCTGACGGCGGCAGGATTTTCGATACTAGCTTTTCAGCTAGGTCGAATTCAGTCGCTGTCTGGAGGAGAATCCTAGCGGCCAGCTGCTCTGATCGGTAGTTTTCCGTGGTTTCTCCGATCAACACCAGGCGAATGCCGGAGCAGTACCCTACCAAACGGGCCACGGACCGCTCGCGATCTGTCCTTCCTCTTCCTTGTCCTATCCTCTCCCCTTAAACACACACACACTTACACTAAAATGCACTACACTACCACATATTCCGGGAGACCGGTCGGGAGCTTAGAGCTTGTCCCGGCTGGGGCGGTGCCCCGCTGGTGGGAGAGTCCTGGTTAGGGGGAAACCCCACTAGCCGACGGTAGGTCGGCGCCGGATCTCGCCATTCTGCGGGGGAAGATCACCGCCATCTCCCGAGAAAAAAGCATGCACTACACTAACGGGACTAATGACCACAGTAGTTGACGCGCCCGGAAACACGAAAAAATCAATCAATCAAATCCATCATGAAGAATAGTCGGTGCATGCAACGTTGGGTTTGTTGCTTCTAATCGTACTGCGCCATCGCTCAATTTAACATTCCGAAACCGCATCGCTTGCTGCGCAGACGCTTGGACAATGTTCTTCCGCCGGCATTCACGCACGCTCTGCAAATCTCCACGCGATCGAATAATCGTTTGCATCTATTGAAAAGCTGTTCTCGCCTCGCATTGCGCCCACAAGGGCAACATTTCCAACCAATCGCCAATGAATATTCTCTCGATCCATCGCTTTCGAGAATACGCGGATGTAGGACGGTTTTTACTTCCGCTGGCAAATTGCAAAGACATGCTGCATCGTTGGATGATGCTTAAATGTTGTTTAATAAACCAACGATCTTTTTCGCGGTAGAATAGCCTTGCGAGATATTTTTGAACAAAAGCAGTCGTAAGGAATTTTTATCGGAAGATTTCACAACATACATAAACATATTCTAAATGTTGAAAATGTATGGGATTGAATGCGTCAGTGTGTCGCAAAGTTGTTTCGGCAACGTCTCCAAAACGATCTCTTTCAACTCGATGGTGACTCGCCCAGTAAAAACACCTCGAAGAAAACAAACAGATGAGGTCTCAATTCTAAAGCTATGCCACACGGAGTATACACTTGCTTATCTTGGTAGCACCTTCGTTAAGTTCCATCTGTATGGAATGTTTCTTTCCGCAAGGCTACGAGATCTTTTCCATTATTCTGTGAAACCTCTTCCCCGAATCTCACCATTCCGTAGGGCGAATAGTTTCTCTGGCCGTCCTGTCGGCTGGAGAGATTCAGTGTGAATGTTGCACGCTCAGTCGCAATTCTACAGCTTACAATTCATTTTCGCTCTAGCGCAGGTGGTCTAGACAGCTCGTGTTATTGCGAAATAAAAAATAATAAAACCTTTCCGTCTGGATGATTGTTTCGTGGTGCCGGAGTGCAGTTCCTGGAAGAGGACGGGTAAGACAGACAGGCGAGATTCTGAAAAGCGCTGGGAGCAGATGAAAATGAAAGCAGAAAAATGTCGAGTGGATAGAAAAGAAAGAGAGGGAAGACTAATTTCACAGGATGTGTTGGTGAAGAGAGATAAAAGGGAGGTGATGCGTGTGTACGTTATAAAAACAAATATTAAATATTCAAGGTCATTTATTATAAAAATCTGCCTGCTAGTTTTTGCTTCAAATGATTTTATTTTATTTCAGATGTTTCCCATTCTGAAATAGTTTTAAAATATTCTGGTTCCGAAAGAGTAAAATTTGTACTAACAGTGAGAAACGCGTAGATCTTCCACAGGTAATCTATCTTCTTAAATCTTCTATTATAAAAGTGAAATTAATTTGTTTCACAAAACAAATTACTACTACTGGGATGAGCGCTCCCAAATTTTACACGAATCTTTTTGAGAAATCAAAAATCAAACTTGGCATGGTCGTGATTAAAAATATTAACCCAGTGTAGGTTTTTACAAAAAAATACAAAAATGCTTTCAACTATACGCAACTCAGCAGTAGTAGCTTACACATAGTTAAAATTAAAATATCAAACAATGAATCGGGATCAGAGAACTATTACTGTCTATGTGTCTTGAGTAACTTAGATTTGAAAATTAATGCCTCAGAGAAAAGTTATTGAAAGAAATTACTACAAATTATTTTGAAACAACTATTGAAAATATATATCCATGGAGAGTGGTTCTTAATTTTACATTCAATTGCGTAATGTGAACTGTTTCTATGAGAGAATGACATAGTGAAATGACTGACATAGTGAATGAAATAGTAACGTAGGCAGTGAAGCAAAGTGAAGTGATACCAAGAGAGGAGAAAATCTCAGACTTTGAAAACTCTTCAAGACGAGTCTAAACAGCTCGGAACTATTAGTATTATTGCTATTATTAGCCATTAGAAATGTGGTGGAAAACCGCAATGCAATGTAAATATTGAGTTCTAAATAAACGTTGTTTTTATTTTTTTTTCTTCACATATACGATATTTATCAAGCTAAGTTAACTTAATTGAAAATAGGCTTGAGTGTACAAATAATATGAAATAAATGGAAAAAAGTCGTGAATAAAGTACATGGGAAATTCGTTGATGCTAAACCTGTGAGAGATTGGGTGATTTTTGTATGCAAGTGTACTTTATTGTATTGGAATTATGTATGAAACTCAACAAAAAATATTTTAGTTTTATTTTAGTATAGACTTCCCTAATTATATTAGTTATAAAGTGAGTGAAATAGACCGAGGGATTTGAGGTGGGTCAGAGCATGGAAAGAAGGGACAAGACAAAGATGCACTAGAGTGGATAGAAGTGGGCAAACAGGAAGGGAATAGAAAAATGTCTAATTGATTGTGGCTTATGAATACCGGGGCAACGCTGGTCAATTCATTTTCATATAAATAAATTAAAATATATCTTCAATTAAAGTTGTAAATTCGATAATATTTTTACGAAAGTTAAATTTGTTAATATTGTTAACAAATAATTAATTAATATATAATTAAAATAAATGTCTGCCTAAAAATTCCAAAGGACCTTCCAAAAATCTCAAAAATTCTATAATACTTGTGCTTCATATTTTTTCACGTAAGCACACAGAAAAGGGCATCATTACTGATGTTAGAATGAAGTATCTTTACCAAACAACGAGCAACTTTACTTTAGTCAGCTATCAGATATTAAATTATGATAAATGAATGCCGTGTTTCTTTAAGTTAGTATTATATTGACATTTACGATAACCACAAGTTAGTAACAGTTGTTAACAGCCACTTCACTAACCGAGCACAGATCCCGGCACAAACGTCATCTGCAGAACGAAACACATTCGGGGATCGTCGTAATAAGAGTATTTGGAATTGGCGCATGGCACAGTCCCACTTGAATTTCACGAGGTGCTGCAGAGACGTGTAGTTTATGCATATTGAACTATTTAATAACTGTCACCAAGAGCGATAGCTCAGTGCATTAACTGATGTCTCTGTAGCTTTAACTTTTGTTACAATACTTACAACATAACTTCTGTGGTATCAACTGAGTGAGGTATTTCGTAATGTTTGCATGAGTGTTCTGCTGCACAGGTAATTCAATGGGATAGTGTTCCCTCACTAAGTTTAGCACCTGATGATGTAATAAAGCGAGTTACGAAACGTTGTGCAATTGCTGAAATAAATGATTGCCATAAAAAACTTTGGATACTTTTATTTGTATAAAAGTGCAGTTTGTGATGAGCAGTTCCCTTGCTTCTCTGTTCGTCAGTCCGTACATTCTGAAATATTAGCTCTCCCTTTTTCTTAAAAAAAAAACAACAACAAAAAATGGAGAACTGCTACTATGCGAATACCTCAAAATTGAACGAAAAACGTTTTCAAAAATTGGTCTATTTTTCAAATAATGTTCCAAATGGGTGCACATATTTTCCTCCAGATTTCAGGAAAACTACGCTCACATAGAGCAGATACCTTAAGCACTTAACTCACAGATAGAAACAAGAGGAATAGCAAATGCATTGAAGTGTTGAGAGGCGCAAAATTAAGCAGTTTCGTGATGAGCAATTCTCTTTCGTCTCTGTACATAATACCGAACTTTATGAAAAACAAGCTTTCTTTTTCCTTCAAAAAGATGTACAGAAAATGGAGGACGGCTAATACTCGGGAAGCTCAAATTGCAGCAAAATATTTTTTGTAAAACTTTTTTTTATTTAAATACTCTTGTAAAAGAATATATATCTTCATTTTCTATATCCTCCCCCTGCAATTGTTTTAGAATTCGCTGGCAGTGAAAATTGTAGCTAATTAGTACTTCTTAAACACCGTTATTGCAAGCAATAACACAAATAAATACAGAAATTTTCTTCTAAAAACCTGAGGAAAAAGACTTAAACACAAGAGGGGGATATTTGCGAAAATGTATTAAAATTTTCCAATTTTCAGAAATATTCAGAATTCAATGGAAATGAGATTTTCGCCGTTTTAAACGTTCTTTTCTCTTTTCTTGTAAAAAATTTGGAGCTGTTTTGGAGAACATGTTTTTTTTTAAATAAATTGTATTAACTTCAAATAGTAACTACGCAAAACTACTCGCTTTTTAAAAAATGTGCATGTCCTTTTATAAAGAATTGATTTTAGAACAGATATTATTTAACTCAAAAATCACAGTATTGTAGTTATTCAGTGTTATTTTTTACACTTTTAGAAAAAAGCATAAAACCTGCCCCAATTTTTGTACTATCTTTTGATACCTACGAGGAGAAAAGTGAAGCCATTTTTGACAAAATAATTGTTTAATAATTTCTTTGTAAAGCCTTTATTTCACAGAAAATTAAGCGAAAAGATTTATATTTTCGGAAAGTTGTACATAGCCTTATTTCAAAAGACCTGTGTTTGAACAACTGATTTTATTAAGAAAAATATCTGTCTTCAGCCTTCAGTACCATTTACTTTTTACTTTTCCATTATTGGGGCGGTGCACATTTTTATAAATTTAGAGGTATTCGAACTTCATTTGAACGAAATTTTAATATGAAGTGATCGAGTTGGCAATATGTAATAAACTGAGTGTCGAGACCCGCTTTCATTTGTTTCTAACGGTTTCCAATGCACGTCAAACATCACGATTTTACGAAATTATTACTTCAATTAAAAGATGATTTCTTGTCCTTGACTTATTTTTTTAATATTCTGATAATATCATGTCATCTCCATCTCATATCTCGTATAAGAGAACTGCAAAAAGTATATCAGTGTTAACAGTACCGCCCCAATAATGTGGCGGTGGAAATTATTGGGTGGGGGTTTATTTATGTCATTGATATTATAATGTAACTAATTGTAACTCACATTATTATAAATAATCTTATTTTGGGATTTATTTAAAATTATTGATCACGTGTGAATAATGTAACCCTATTTTTTCTTGACTTTGAGACTTAGACTGCACGAAATCGAATTCATACTTGAACACGACGATGATTTATTCACCGGAAATGTGTATATGCAATCTCCTGAGAATCTTTTGTTGTCAGATGGTGATAGTGAAGAAGATAACAGCGCTTCTGTAAATAGTTTGGGCCGCAATCAGTTGCAACTTTCACTTTTGCAATTTTCGAGAATTCAATGCTTTCAACTAAAATGAAATCTGCTCTCTACGAGAACAAAGTTAAACCGAAATTTTTGGAGCCATGTTTGAGAAAGTGTTGCAAGTATTGTTGAGGCTTCACGTAAGGTATACCCAAATTCAAAATATCAATTTCAAACTCACAGGACCTGGAGTTCGTTTGGCCGATTAGAGAATTCAGTTTTGGAGAAAATCGTGCAAAGGGTTGCGCTGGCAATGTTACTGACGGACGGATGAATAGAAAGACGTTCTGTCAAACGATTTATAGACATCATCGATCCACAAATCGTTGATTATGACAACGTAACGTTTTATATGAAGTAATGTACTGTACATAGGAACACGATTTACCCACTTTTTTTCTGCCAGTGATTGACAAAAAGAATTTTGGTCAAAAATTGCTAATTTCCGTCGCACGATAACAATACTTCCAATTTTCTAGGTAGGTAGTGATGTGAAAAATTAAAAATAATTTTTGGTATATTTGGTGAAGAAATTGAAAACAAAATATTAAGGAGAATATAATATCGTAATTTGTCGGAGCAAATACAAAAAATATCAAGAACAAATTATACAAACATTGAAGGTCGTACTTATGCCTTTGCTCACAACACAAATGCATTTTATGAAAAATAAAATGTAATTTTGTGAATATGATTTGTTTCCCTGTATCTGGTAATTTAATTAACATTGGAAAGTCTGAATATTTTATGCCAATTATTGTTGCTATTGAATAGTTGCAGGTATATCATTAAAACTGTTATAATGACATTAGATTAACAATCTTCTTAACTAACCTCATGCCATAATTACATATAGTAATACAATACATTTCATAAAACAAAACTTGTTGGCTTATGGATTGGGACCACATAGAGTGGTCCTTTATTTAATACAATTAGTTGCGAAAAACATGTTAGTGCTGTCGATATGCTCATGCTTTTGAACACACAAACTTTAAAATTAATATAATGCATAATCTGTGTTTTGCAGCACGAATATTGAATAAACATGAAAAAGTTCATTTTCATAGTCCTGTATTTATGTTCCCATATTGTGTAAAACAACCGCAATTGCGATTTTATAATTTAAATGCTCTTTAGGCCTTTATTGACGGAGTTTATTTTTTTACATAATATTTTTGGCAAATAATTTATGACATAAGTGATATATAGTTATGTTCTAAATTAAATCATTTTTTTCTTTTATCATTTTCAAAATATGGACTGTTCCAACATTGGTGCGCCAGGCACGAATAGGCCAAGGGTTTTTCAACTAGCAAGTTCTATAATATTTGTTTCTTTATTTAGGCTTTAAAAAATCAATAATTTGGTTATATTCTATATCAAAATTAAAGCTAAATTGTTAATACGGAGTATGAAACAGTTTTCTTGCAATTTGCTGTTAGATTTTTGATATTGATTGGTTGTGTTCTATTTACACGTTCCACATCTTCCTTACTTTGTGACTGTTGGAATCTAGTGTCCTGCACTATCAAATCTCACAGAAGTTAACATGCGATATATCATTAATTTGATGTTTTTAGGTCTTCCACGTGATGAAACGGGAAAACTTGAAAAAAAAAACGGGAAGAACGTGGGAGAAAAATCAGTGGGAGAGAGGTTGGAGGTCCCATTTGCCGATAATCACGTGGTCACGTAATATATTTAAATATTTCGAAAATATTGATATTTAAATATATTATCAAATTATATTGATAAAAATGTACATAATTTTGTGGTGAGAATAATAAATTTGCCGAATACATTTATTTGGTTTACCGAAACGTTTAAATTAACCTGTCAAGCAAATGTGGATTTTTATGGATGAAATCATATTATTCCAGAAAATGTATAAACTGTATTTTGTTCGTTTATTCACGTTTATATCGTTGAAATGCCTTTCTAACATTTAAAATCATCTAAAATGACCGCATGGCTGAGAAATATAACAGAACTGCTATCGTGATCTCAATTGTCAAGAGATCAAAGTCCTTCATAAGTCAAATATGCTGTCTCCAAATAGGTCATTGTGTTTTTGTAATGTTAAGTGAAATAGTGACATTGTCACCAAGAACGTTTGTAAAATTGCACATCGTATATAAGCGGAAATTTTTATTTCAATTATTACTATTATTTTAATAAGCTCTTCATATACACAAATACTAATATGGTGTGGACATTCTTTTAAACACTAAGCTTAAAATAAAAGTACCTCATTTTATATTTTACGGAATATAAAATAGAACTCGTGTCCCCATGAGACACAAAAATATAATTTTTAGTTTCTATTAGGTTTCTTTTCTAATTTATGGACGATAGTAATATATGCGTGGGTTGTGGGTTGCAACTACACGCTAAATTTTAGAAAATAATTACTAAATATGGGTTATCAGTAACACACTACCAGTCATTCTACCCTGTAGTACTTGTAAATAGCTTTCAATCGATACTATAGTTTTCTGCTCAGTATGTCGGACGAAAAAGGATCTATTCAATAAAAATAATATATTGGATATTAATTCCATTGTTGTGGAAGACATTTAGTCTCTAAAACGTTCTCGAATACTAAGGCTCCGTGACACCCTGTAATTAAAGATAGAATTTTAAGATATATTATTTAGCGTCTCAAATTTTATACAACAAATATTTAGCACTAAGAGCTCATAGAAACTTTTATATCATATTATATAATATATAATTGATTTTCTGTTAAGGTTTTGAAAACTATACCGCCTAGACAACCATTTGAATGTTTTCGCGTAATATATTCTGATATTTCATATAATTTGTTCAGAAATTCAGCTAATAGTTATTTATGTGTCAAGAGGAATTTGAACATAACTTCAAATTTTAGATCTATAAGTAAGAAACGCACAAGTGATATAGATAAACGTGGGTGCGAATTAGCTAGACTGAAATTATTGACTCAAAATGAGTAGCCTACGAAATCCAGTATTTATATTCGTTTCTTTGAAATTTAGTTCATATTCGTTATTGCCAAGAAAGTATGTCACATATAGAGTAATACAATCAGTTTTATAAAACATCGTGCTGAGGATAAGGCAATATTTTGGGCTCCCTGCCATTCGTATACAAGCCGTTACAGCTTTCACTTCGGGAACCGCAGGCGTCAACCCGCTGTACAAGTGTGTCTGACGGGTTGCTGTTTCAGGCGTCATCGTTTGAAGTAATAAGAAACACTTCACTGAGATCTCCAGTCTACTTTAAATGGCGATGAACAGTTTATGTATTCACAATAAATTATTACGATTTTATGACGTGAACGTCACTTTCTTGACGCGTTCTGCTCACTTTCTCATCAAACCTCTCTCGACTTCCACGAACCTCTTCCTGTCTGATACTGTCACCGATGACGAGAAGCGCCAGTTGAAAAACATTTAACAATTGCTTACCAATGAGAAGTGGCGTAGTGACTTCATCGCAGATTGTACTCTCTATTTTTATTTCAGTAAAGAAGTGCTGTTTCATCGTTTACGTATTATTATTAGAATCACTCTCAAACCTAAATGTCGCGTTTAAACTCTTGTTTAAGCCCTACGTAACCGCTTTGCGGTAATTCCAGAGATCTTATAGCGAATCCTGCCCCCAAATATGTTGCAATCGTTTTTTAGTAAGTTGTACATACGAAACAACATGGAGAATGTTGAACTATTTCTTAAAACTAGTGTAAATACGCGACATACCGAAATCTCTTTCTCATATGAATATTATAACTAAACTGATTTTTACTCTGATTTTAAAAAAGCGCATGGCATCACTTGAAGATCTACAATTGAATTAAGTTGTTTAGAAAACATCCAAGATACAAGAATCAATACGTTTGAAAAATGGCTTGGAAATTTGCGACGTATCTTAAACGTTTGTGAGGCAAAGACGAACGTTGAAGAGCAGATGTGTGAGGGAAGTACAGTCGACTCGAGTTGTAGTGAACTTCTGGGGGTTAACGTTTTTGATTCACTATATAAGAGGTTCACTACATCCGATGATGTCAAAATGAAATAGAATTTCTCCATAACCATTCCTTTTATTAATAAAGAGATACAGCGAAATACAATAACAGCACGAACAATTATTTCAATATCTTTATTTGTTTTAAAAAAAATCAATTGTTTTCTATTGTTTGCTTCGTACAATTTTCATTAGTAATTTCTCGAGGTCCTTCTCTAGAGTTCGTGCACACTCCATACTTGATTCTGCATTGTCTTCAGTGTCTAAGTACCCTATCGCAATCTTCACACTCTCGAATGTCTCTTGCGCTGCTGGAATATTTTTCCTAAACTTCGGAGGCTCTAATACTTGCCTAAGAACATACGAGGGATGACCCAAGCGACTAATGAAACTGATCGCTTTTCCGCGCGGCATATCCGCGGCATTCCGCGCGGCGGATATCACCAGGCTGTACTAGCAGTCGCGTGCGTCCTGTCGCCTACGTAGAATTCAACGCGCTTTGCCCCGAGGAATATCAAGTAACATCAAGCTTGAAACTGAAGCAAGCAATCGCGCATCGCCGCGTCACCTGAACATGGCCTATGTTTTCGCAGTGAAACTTGAGTAACATAAAGTGATCAAGAAGGTCTCCATTCCGGGTTCACTACTGCCACCACCTCAGGGGAGACCCATTCGATTGTGAACATTGGCCGACGATATTTTTTTCAAGCTGCCTAGTGTGGAAATTTGTGGGACTGAGATGATAATTTCTTTTCCAAGAAGGAATTAACTTTCAGAACGTTGTATTTCCGTTCGTTATAGCCGAGGTTCGGGTTTACTATAACCGAATCTTCTTATGCTTAGTTGTAATGTAAGTGAAACGGAACCAGTGACTTAAACCCACTATAACCAAGTTCACTGTAACCGGAATCGACTGTACAATTGCTTCTGACGCTGAATTGCACCAGGACCCTTTTATTCGCGGTTGCAAGAACTTTGTTTATTATTATCCTTCTTTTGGTTGAACATGAGCGGCCCGCTAATGAGTACTGTACCACGCACCTACTAAGTATTGAGTGTAGTTCCGCTTTTATAAATAACGTATGACTTATTTTATGCCACAGTTTCAAGGGTTCCATACCAAGTTATTTTAAAATTATGAATTAACAGGGAAAATTAATACGACCTCTTAAACTAAAAAAGTTCCTCAATCTAGTGACGAGATGAAACAGTTTCATGGCTACTTAGCGTTTTTTACAAACGAGACTAATTACTGTATAATATATTCTGAATGGAGTGCAAAGATAATCATATTCAGGGTATGAGGTTTTTACTTATATGGTGTATTTTGCAGTTAAATTTGGCTCGAGGCTTCTGGTTCGCCATTTATAAACCTTCTTGGGCCCTAATCGAATCTAATACCATGCATTTTTTATTCGTGCGCTTTCAAGAGTACATTAAATCTCTCAAAATCGCGTTCATTAACTTATAAAAAGTACTGGGCCAACGAAAGTCCGGCGGTACTTATCTCATGGAAAATACATATTTCGTTACTTGGGCGACAGATAGCAGCACGGAGCTCCGTTGTGACGTCAATTCCTTGGAATATTAGACACGCCACTATTGCAAGAAATTCATACATATTTCTTACATGCGATTTCTTGAAGTCGGAAGCAAACCCTTGCTGCATAAGAACTATATTTTCCGCTTATTCTCCCTTAAAAATCTGTTTCGCTTATAAATTAGGGTGAGTGGTCTGTGTGAGTCTGTGAGTGGTTTGTTTCTGTCTGTGTGTGTCTGTCTTGCACGAAATTATAAACTCCATTGGTAAGTGAACAACGGGCAGGTGATATATGAGGTTTCTGACGCTTTTAGTACTTCAAACAATAGTTTAACGATTTTCTGGTTTGAAATATTTCACTGCATTAAGGTGTTGTGTGTGCTGCTCTTCGCAAGGGTTATCTTGCGTCGAACAAGACGAAATACCACCTTCATATGATGATATTTCACAATATTTATGCTCTTAATATACTCTCAAAAACTACCACGCTACGTCGAACCATTAATGGCAGAGGTTTATTGAATTCTAACTTTAATATGAACTAACCTACATCTTCCATCCCTGTCAGCAATTTAATTGTCACAATAACTCATGTCCGTTAAAAAGCTTTGTTTTACTCTAGAGTTTAGTTCAAAGGGATTTCAAGGTCGGGGAACATCAGTTAATACAGTATAATTTTATATAACATTCGTTTTTAATGACATTCATAGTGCTATATTATTTTTCTTCCTTGGCGTAACATGGACAGGAACTTATTGATAAAAGTGTAATAATTTTCCTGTTGGAAAAAATTCATTGACACATAATACTATATTTTATATAATGTGTTATTGCTCGCAACGTTTACACAATACATTACTATTTCAGTACGTGTTACTACATATTTGTCAATAATTTACATCGTTCATATTTTGGCATTATTCAAAGTCATAATAATGATAGTGATAAATACCACGCGATAACATAACCTAACGTCAAACAGAAATCAAACCATCCCATTTTCAGGTAAAGTAATTTCACTCTTTGTCTTAACAATAATCTTGTGTTAGTACACTTCCACTCTTCACCCTTTCACCGAGTTCACCAATCACAGCTCGTGGCCTAGTCACTTCTGCGGCCAGTTGTAATGTGCTGCGCCATGCCGGTCGCTGCTTGGGGTGAATTATAGACGTACTTTATACTTGCTTTGCATGAGATTCGAGCCACTACTTCAAAACTATAGAAGGTCGGGCACTTTCTCAACTCTGTGTGTTGAATGCGAAAGTTCTTAAATTAAAATGATAAATTTAACCTCCCTTCTCGTTTCTGCTATTAGCGTTTCGGGTATTTTCTCACCTTATTTGAATATTGTGCAGCCGCGAGATGAAAAATTCTGAAGTCCGAGCTTTCTAATTGGAAACTCAGAATAAGTGTATCGTTGACTAAAAAAATGTTTATTTTCTATATCTTAAACATTATGACAAATCTAAATATTATGAATATTTCAGTTTTTGGAAAAGTTTTCATTTTGTTTCTTTAGTAGGCCATTATTACGTAAATCATCTGCAGTACTTAATACTATTGCTCCGCCAAAGGTCTTTAATCCATTATGAAACCTACATCCTATGATTTTCATTGAATCATTAATGTAAACAATTGTTAATATAACTTCATGAGTTCTTACAGATAGATAGATAAAACCAAAATAAACTTTCCACAGCTTTTGCTAATATTAACATTGCACTATGCATTCATGAATTTTGGACTGTCACGAGAGTGAAATATATTTTAACGCAAATATTTTTTAAAATAAAGTCTGTTTTTGTAATTAGATATCTAGATAATATCATGTTAAATTTTCTTTAATATTTGAGTATTCTTTGTGTGATTTTGAGTGAAACAAAGTAAAAATTTACGTATCAAACAAGATTTTAACAAATCTGCAAGCTGCTTCTTAAACTTTTACTCAAACTCGTTTGGTTTTTATTACAATATCCGAATTTTTGAAAATTGAAAATGTTCAATTTACTTCTTAAATTGTCGGAAAGTTGATATTCCAACGCAGACGATCCGTGAAAAATAACAGGAAATAATACGTGTTATAGCACAATTAGTTATCTTTAGAGCTATCCAAAGACTCCAACCTAATACAACTCGAGCATAAGCATTGATCTGCTTTCAGCTGGCATCGGATTTCCCTTGCTTTTTGTAGAATCTGCTGTTTGACCTCCGTAGGCCCGTCTTGGAACGAAGGAAAATATTGGCTTACTCGTGCAAACTCATACGAGATCCGAAGAGACTTGCTGACGCACGTTTATATGCAGTCTCTTTTTCCTGGCATACCCCTTTCACTGTCTGGGCAGATAAGCTTCACCCAGCATCCATAAAAAGTTTGGTAGATAGTGAATTGAATTAATCGATTTTGAGTTAGATATTATTAAGATTTCTTTATTAAAATAACAGTACACCGACTCATCACGTAAAAATTTACACCCTATGCTCGAGTCCTCAAATCAAATCCTTCGTAAGGCATGCATATTCTCTTCTTGCAATTGCGACGTTGTAGACAAATGCAAACAGTGACGTAAGGAAAGGTAACAGTTACGAAATCAATATCATTCATTGTCCATGAAAGTCAAGTATGAATTCTCGAATGCTTGGTCGCTAACGCCCGATTAGCGGTAAAAGGCTAGATGCACACGTCAGGTGGTTCAAGTTTAAAATTACTTTTTGCAAATACCGACAGTTCGATAAATATTGGACGATTTTGAAAACCAACCACGACAGTGACGACATTTGCATTAAATGGGGGTAGATACACGATGAGCCCCAACGTCGTTTATTCCTATATCTTTATTTACGTAAGGTGTTAGTGTTTACGTTTCATCGTTCATTATTTGATCCTATTTCAACTTGAATTGGTAGTTTCGTTCTTCAATACTTATTGAATGGATACACACACACACACACACACACACCAAAAAAGACGAAACTTTTGCCATGCAAAATCGATTCATAGGGACCACGGTATTCTTGTACAGCCCGGCCTGCTCCTCCCTAGGACCTCATCATTAATGTTGAACTAATGTGTCGTAATCAAAAGTGATGACAGGCTTAGGTGGCTGAGGACTACACATGTCACAGCAATGCATCTGAACGGGAGGTTCTACGGTTCCAGTTACGACAGTGGCGATATTTTCCAGATTAGCTAGATCGCCAGGTCGAATTCAGTCGCTATCAGGAAAAGAAACCTAGCGGCCGGCCCTCTCATTGGTAGTTTTCCGTGGATTCTCCGATCAACAGTTCCCGGAGCAGTTTCCTAACAATTTTGCCACGGACCGAGCGCCATCATTCCTTCCCCTCTCTTCTCCTCTCCTCACCGCTTAGTTATACTTTAATTTGCATGCGGGATGCTACCACACATGTCGGGAAATCAGTCGGGAGCTTAGATCTTGACCTAAATAGGGCGATTTTCTTTGGTGGGAGATACGTGGTTGAGGAAAACCCCACAAGCAGACGTGTAGATCGGCGCCCGATTCTCCAGCCAGGATAGAAGGAATACCGCTGTCCCTTGATAAAAATCGTGCACTAGACATACGATACTATGGCAGTTGACGAACCCCGAAACACTATACACTGAATCAATCAAAACATGTCGCTACCATCATTGTGTCTCTTTTCATCTTCTCAATTTCAATCACTCCCGGAATTTACTAAAGTTAAGCATTAAAATCAAATTAAATCATCAAGTTTATCATCAAATCATCAAGTTAAAGCCAGATTTTTGACACTAGCTTTTGTGCTAGGTCGAATTCAGTCGCTGTCTGGAGAAGAATTCTAGCGGCCGGTTGCTCGGATTGGTAGTTTTCTGTGGTTTCTCCGATTAATACAAAGAGAATGCAGGAGTAGTACCCTAACAAATGGGCCACGGACCGCACGCGATCTTTCCTTCCTCTTCCTTTCATATCCTCACCCCTTACACACACAC
Source organism: Teleogryllus occipitalis (assembly GCA_011170035.1). Lineage (NCBI taxonomy): Eukaryota > Metazoa > Arthropoda > Insecta > Orthoptera > Gryllidae > Teleogryllus > Teleogryllus occipitalis. Next base: position 35,393 of record BLKR01004669.1, read on the forward strand.
TTACACTAACATTCACTACACTACCTTACATGCCGGGAGACCGTTTGAGAACTTTAGAACTTGTCTCGGCTGGGGCGGTGCCCCCCTGGTGGGAGATACCTGGTAAGGTAAAACCCCGCTAGTCGATGGTAGGTCGGGGCTGGATCTCGCCATCCAGTGGGGGAAAATCACTGTCACCTCCCTTTGAAAGACATGCATTACACTTACGGGAATATTTACCACAGTAGTTGATGCACCTGGAATCATTATCAATCAATCCATAAGCAAGTCAATTAAATCTGCTGTAAATGTAGGGTTTGCACTTTGTTTGTTGAGAACTCTATTATAAGAACAGTTCATATATCTACATTAATCATTTCCGATGCGCGCATAAATTCAAAGAAAACCATGCAGCCCCGAACCATGTGGGAGATGTCAGATGCTTTATTAGAAACCCCAAAAACTCAGGAAAAATACAAAAACAATGAAACGATTTCGATTTTGAGATTATGCGATGGAGAAGAAATAAGCTTCAACATTTACATATACCATTCTACAACAGCCAAGTCCTGATGCTCCAGAACCCCATTTTTCACACACTCCACAGCATCATTTTTGCTGCTGCATGCCTCTGGAAATTACTATTCTCATACAAGGATATGAACTATTGCTATTAAAACTTAATTAGAAATATCACCAGAAAATATATTAAACTTTTATTATATATTTCAAATTGTTGATTTGAAATAAACGTTCCTAAACCTAAGGCGAATTGAAACGTTTATCTTAGGTTTCTGTAAAACCTCGTGAAAAAAAATGTACATTAAATGTTAATAGTACCACAATATTTTTTGCACAAGACAATCACATAACTATTTGACATTCATCTGTCACAGTCTTTTTGAAATAGTGAATGAAAAAGAACTGGTAAACATACATTTCGATTCCCAATTTCTGGCTTCCGGTATCGTTTAAATTGTTAATATTTTCTCCCCTCCTAGCAGCACCCTCTTTTGGACGCAGTGCATAATCGAGAGGATACGTGATTGTACGTAGGGGGGGGGGAGGTTGCTTGCGCCCACACATATTTCCGGGAGTGTTTTTCTTTCCCGCACGCGAGGCGACCCCATGCATTTTCCAGACGTTATCGCCGCGCTGGCATTCATGAATGCGAAATTGCGCCTCCCGCCAGCGGATGGGCCGGCGCGGCGTCGCTGCGTCCGGTGATAGAGCGGAATGCTCGATCATCCGGCAGGGGGGGGCGCGGTCCCGACCACCGACGCGCGACACCGCTGGAAGGAGACCGTTACGACCACCAGGCACATTAACGAGTTTTTGGAAATGGTGTACTCTTATATCGGCGTAACGAACCGGAGTAGCGAAAAGTCAGTCCTAACGGACGGCGTCCGTTAAAATATTAATTGATTGATGATTCCGAGCTCGTCAACTTCTAAGGTCACGGCCACCAGTCACATTAACGAATATTTCGTAATACTGTACTCTTATATCGACGTAACGCAATCAGATGAACGAAAAATCAGTCCTAACGGACGGCGTTCGTTGATTGTGAGGTCACCACCAGGCACTTCTAAGGTCACCACCACGCACATTAACGACTTTTTTGTAATATTGTACACTTATATCAGCGTAACACAACCAGAGCAACGTACCAGTATATTAATCGTAATACTATGTTGTTATAAGAAAAAACAATAAAAGAAATTACAATTCTTGGAATAAGTATTCATACGCCATATTTAGCCATATACACAATTCCTTTCAATTGTTTCTACCGGATGGCGTACTGTTAAATATTTTATCGGTCCCATGAGTCTTTAACCCCTTTTAACATGCAACCCTGTCGGTTTGTTAAGTGCACTTGTACCTACCTGTATGTTAAAAAATTTAACATCCTTAGAAACGGGTTTTAATATCGTTAGCAACGTAAATAACCATCGATTCATCGCAAGTCAAATGTTTGTTAAGGAAAAAAAACATTGCTATGTACAAAACAAATCAGATTCAAACAATTCAGAGGTAATTTACATTGGTTTGGGGAATAATTATTCTTAATTTTAATATTACAAATAGTACTATTATAAAAATTTTTATTAGGTATATTAACCTCATTTTCTTCACATTCCATCAAATGGAACTACTTCGGTAATCGTATGACAGTATGAAGGTGTCGCCACTGGAAATCAACGCGCCAATTTCTTAAGCGAACGTCCATTCTTTAGGTATCTTTAAGTTCAGGAGAATTATTTGCATCCCATTTTCTGAAATCCCTGTGTACGAATATGGTTTATATAGATGTACTGCGAGCAACACCCCACAATAGCGTACTGACGTGCCGCAGCAACAGAATTCATCTGTTTACTATCCCAGTGATGTAAATTTTCGCATAATTCGTGAAATATTTCGGTGACCGATAAAATACTGAACACACTACGAAATCTTACGGCGTTATTACTGCCTCGGCCAAATTAAAAGTCTCGGCTCCTCTTCGTCTCAATTTTTAACTTTTGGCCTCGACTGTAATAACACTCATGAAATTTCTAGGTATGCTAATAGATATAACCGACGACAATAATTAATTTTGGCTTTTCCTTCTATGGTGGCGTGAAGACGATATTGTTACACTACAATGTGAGGAAAGATTTTAACAGTCCCCATCTGTTAAGCCATCTTGAGCTACAACTCATCTGCTTCGATAGTGCAGATGAGTTCTAGCTGAAGATGGCAAAATAGTGCATATATTACAATAAACTGTATGTACGATGGCGCAGAAATTGAATCAATTTAATGCAGCCTTCGTCTCTTTCAGAGGTGTGTATGGTTTTGTTCGATATCCAGGAATTCGGGAAATATTAAGAAAACGAAAGAGTTACATTTTGACTGAAAAATGAAAATATCTTCTTCAGCCAATTCTCAAACTGTTAGATTCAAGAGTTATTCAGCCAAATCTCAAACTGCACCTGGCGACTCAATTATCATACTCAATGCATCACTTCTAACAACATAGCTGACATCATGCGACAGCAAAGCTCCAAGGAGGGAACTTCCTGCTACTAAATATTTGCTATTTATGATGTGCAAAGAATTGTTGTATTGTGTACATACTTGTACAATGTAACTGCAGTAATATTGAGAACTTTTTTATTAAAATATTTGATTTATTGCAGCGTTATACGAGTGTATTTTATTTGCTATTCTTGAGCAATGTGCTTGCTACATTTTGGAAAACCGTTTTGAAAGTTTTTCAACAGTACGTATGATGATTCTGGCCGCTAGTGTGAAATATTTTTCTACCTTAATGGCATAGAGAGGGGAAATTCTCAGTTGCATGTTGAGTGGAATTGTCTCATCTTGCTCATTGGGACTATATCATTCAAATAAACGATGTATTTATTAATTATTATAATGTATTGGAAGTAATGAATCTTACTTAATGTATCTTATCTAATCTTAATGTATTGGAAGTAATTAATCTTAGTAATCTTTATTGGAAGGAATGAATAAAGATGTCCGTAAAATATTTAACCGTACATTTAAAAATTTAAAATATCCATAAGGAGAATTATTATATGAAGTAAGAATTTACAAATATTAAATAGAGGCTTTCTGGTAAGATGTTAAGGAAACATGATACATTTTAAAATAAATTTCACTGGGATTATTTCTACTTAACGTTAAAAATCACGCTAAACAAAATAAATTTATTTCTTGGAATTCTGAGAATTTTAGTCTCGGCAGCGCTTTTGAATTAATTAAAATTCCTTTGCGTATTTTACACGAAGGAATGCAGGTGGAAGGTAATAGTCGCGTTAATTATCAACACAAATGTCAAGTATGTTGCTGCTTTTCCTGTCCTCACACTTAAATTCTCGAAACCGTCACCGGTAGCGGTAGCTCAGTGCATCAACTGATGTCACTGCAGCGCCTCTGACCGGGCGGTCCTAGGATCGAGTCCTGACGGCGGCAGGATTTTCGACACTAGCTCTTCAACTAAGTCGGATTCACTCGCTGTCTGGAAGAGAATTCTAGCGGCCGGCTGTTCTGATCGGTAGTTTTCCGTGGTTTCTCCGATCAACACCAGGCGAATGCCGGAGCAGTACCCTAACAAACGGGCCGCGCGCGATCTGCCCTTCCTCTTCCTTGTCCTATCCTCTCCCCTTGCACACACACTTACACTAACATGCACTACACTACCACATATTCCGGGAGACCGGTCGGGAGGTTAGAGCTTGTCCCGGCTAGTGGGAGAGTCCTGGTTAGGGGGAAACCCCACTAGCCGACGGTAGGTCGGTGCCGGATCTCGCCATCCAGCGGGGGAAGATCACCACCATCTCCAGAGAAAAATCATGCACCACACTTACGGGACTAATGACCAAAGCATTTGACGCGCCCGGAAACACGAAAAAATCAATCAATCAATGAATCAATCGAAACCGTCAAAGCGTATTTACAAAATGAACCTCATGGGACGTTCTTGTACACACCTATATATAATCTGTGCCTTCCAAGCACACCCTGTGCCAGAAGGACGATAAAGCGGAAACAACTTCTTATTTAAGAGCAGGAATTATCAATGTAGCTTTTCATGAGGTAAATCTTACTCTTTCAACGGACTCTTGCTCTCGCAGACGCTATCTCCCATTCTCCATCATCCCACATGAATCTTCCTGATACATTCGAAGCTGTATCCCTTCTCAGTCACCATCGCCTTCCTTATATCTCGGTCTCTACATTAGCGTCTCCCCCACTTTATATACATCTGATTTCATTCAATTTTTAATCGACCCACCGAGTCGTATCTTTTCACCTATTGTTTTCATTAATTCACACTTTCATTTTGATACTCAGTTTTACTTCTTCGTCATACTACGTAAGAAGAGAAAATATTGCAATCATTCTGCAGATATTGGTTAATATTCGATAGAAAAAAGCTTATCTCCGATAACCAAAAAGGGATAAATCTCGTTCCTCCATATAATAAATTACTTCCTCTAATCCGTTGTGTAGACAGAATCCATATATTTTATATTCTTGATACCGAAAAGTCTATTGACGGCAAAACGTCTGTCTGGCAGTACCTCCGCCAACGGTAGCATCAAAACCGTTCAGTCCGATTGTCTCGAACATGGGCCAGGCTATATACTGCCACATCTATTTTATTAAGTAGTGAGAATTAAATTAATGCTTCTCAACTAAATTTGTCTTAATTCTCGATGTTTACATACACAAGATGCAAATAAAAATAAATTCTTATTACTTAAATGGGTCTTCAATAAATGGTCACACGACGTTTAATATCAAGTAAGATTAAATAAGAATATATTTTTTACTTTAGTATTTCTTATATGATTAACAACTTGTACATTTTTATGTAGATTTACTTTGAAGATCTTGCTACAGTAATCTATTGTCACCAATAACGAAAGTCTTAAGAATATCCGCCTTGAAGAAAGCTAGGATCATGTTTGAACTTTGAACTTGCGACCCATTCATTTCAGTTTGTTTTGTTAAGGGTCTCATGGCTATTTTCCAACTATATTTTTCACTCTTCTGTCGCTTCTTTTCACAGAGAGAATGTCTGAGAGATATTTTTGTTCTACCACATTCTACAAATATATACTTCTCTACCTCTATGATACCAAATTGGTAACCATTTTAATTGTTTAAAGCGTAATAACTGCTAGAAAAAATAGGAAAGGAATCTTTAGAATGTTTTGAGACTTTTGCCGAACCCACCACGAAAGTCGGTGACAGCCAAACTGCTGATGCATCGTCAGCTGGAAGAGTCACTGTTCCTATTTTCCGATTGTTGTTATTTTCTCTTGCTTGCCGCTCTCCTCCTATTCTTTAGTCAAACAAATCTTACTCATTAGCACGCTTTCACTCTAATCTCTTTATTATTTTTATCTCTCTTTCACTCTCGCATCATTTTCCCTCTGACCTTATATTGTGAAATATTTTAAATTCTTATCAAACTCCACAGTAGGCTAGCTATTTATGTAATTTTATAACACTAATTTATTAACTTTTATTTCCAACACACAACATACACTCCTTACCTGTTGCATGTGGACGTGTGAATCCATACAGAATCACGATTCCTGGAAGATCTATTGATTGAAATCGATTATTAGATTGATGCCAACTACAATAAATTATCAGACTTTTTCAACAATAAAAATTTAACATTTATTTCTGTATATATTACATTTTTTCTCATGAGAATTACTTTTGACTTTGAAATATTAAAAACACCGTACGGCTTATAGTTCGGGGTATAGTTCGTAGGCTTACGTTCATAGTCTTGATCGCTAGCTTCTCGGCAGAATATCAGAATGATGTCTGTACTCATGGGCGTACCGATTCGTGGGTTCTTTTCTCAAATAAAAAGTTTTCCAGAATGTCCTCAATGATTGCTGTTAATAGGACTTAATAAACCTACAAATTCATATAGGCGATCGCGACTTTCCCTATCTGTGTTTTGTATGAACACTTACTCTCAACTGACTGTATTCACCCACTTATTGGAAAATTCTTCCATCTACGGAGCGACCCTAATGTGTATCTCCTCGAAACATGGAGTCTATTTAATTCCAACTTCCAACCATTATATTAATAACAATTCTCAATTACAATTTAATATCGCAATTTACACAAGACCAAGCTTTCAAACTAAACTAATTCCCTGTTCACTATCATTTACCTAATACCCAACCTATACTCAAAATCCGATGGCACCTCGCCAATCGCTTCGGCGTTACGCGACAATAATATTTTAGAGAGTGAATCCAATCCTTTCCGACGACGCGACCATCCAACGCTTTCTTCACATCTTCCGCACATAATGTGTTCGTGGTCGTGTCCATTTGCACAACTTTGACACCCAGCATGAAATATTAAATCTTGTTGATCCGTTGTCCTAACAACGCTGAATCTTTCACTTCCGAGGTACAATGCTGATATTATTACGCTGGATTCTGATTTTATCGTTAAACACTAGTCTTGTCTTGTCACAATATTTTTTTCTTCTTTTTGTCACTCTCTGATTCCCTCCTCAACAACCGCTATCACTCACTCTTCTCTTCCTCTCCCTCCCTTACACTTTGTTCTACTGCTGTTTTCTTGCCTTCTCCTCTTCCATCTCCCTCTCTCCCTTCCTCGCACTTCTCCTTCGGCCTCACTGCTCAGGCCTCGCGAGGGCCAGGCCGAGGCTGTCACGTGCCGTGGGGCGGGCGCTAGCTGACGGCCGGCGTAGCGCTCACGCCGTTTGGAACGTGGGGCACGTAGTTCGTCATCTGTTTCGTCTCGCGTGACCTTCTACGCGTGTGCCGCCCGCACCACCTCTTCCTCCTCCACGCGATCTCTCCTCACCCCACTCCACCACGCGAATCGCCACCACACCCCGCTCTTCTCCGCCCAGCTACGCCCTTTTACTTTTCCCCTCCTGCCCAGTCCATCTTACCGGATAGCTCAGTGCATCAACTGAGGTCACTGCAGCGTCTCTGACCAGGAGGTCCTAGGTTCAAGTCCTATCGCTGACAGGACATTCAACGCTAGCTTTTTAGCTAGGTCGAATTCAGTCGCTGTCTAGAGGAGAATTCCAGCGGCCGGCTGCTCTGATCGGTAGTTTTCCGTGGTTTCTCCGATCAACACCAGGCGAATGCCGGAGCAGTAACCTACCAAACGGGCCACGGACCGCACGCCATCTGTCCTTTCTGTTCCTTGTCCCCTTACACACACACTTACACCAACATGTACTACACTCCCCTACACGTATTCCGGGAGACCGGTCGGGAGCTTAGAGCTTGTCCCGGCTGAGGCGGTGCCCCGCTGGTGGGAGAGTCCTGGTTAGGGGGAAATCTCACAGCCATCCAGCGGGGGATGATCCCCGCCATCTCCCGAGAAAAAAACATTCACCACATTTACAGGACTAATGACCAAAACAGTTGACGCGCCCGGAAACATGAAAAAATCAATCAACCGTCTACCTTCCCCGTCCTGCCCAATCCATCTTCCGAACTCGCGCCATTCCACTCCGCCCTGCCCCTCTTTTTCCCACCCCACCTCACTCCCTCCACTTCACTTCGTCCTCCCCGTCCTGCCAGGCAGATATTCCCACCACGCGCCATCCCACTTCGCCCTGCTCCTCTCCTTCCTGCACTTCCCCTCCACGCTCCCTCCACCACGCCTCGCCTCCGCTGTCCCACCTGGTCCATATTCCCATCTCACTCCTCTCCCACTCCGCCCCGCCTCCTCCCCACTATCACCACCCACCTCCCCTTCCGCATCCCGCATTTCATTGCCCCTTACCGCTTTCCCCTCCCTTACCCGTGGCTCCGCATCCCGCCGCCCCAGCCAGCACCTCACAGTGGCAGCGGTGAAAATTTTATATATCCTGAACAAAGTTAATGAAGCCAGTGTGTACGTCCGTGGGGACTTGGAGCATGTCCGAGCGCTTCTGTCTTCGCATTCAGAGCTTCTGTCCGAGGGGTCACGAGTTCGAGTCCCGCCTTGGGTATGGTAGTTTGTCGCTTATCTCTCACGTATGTGTTGTCGCGTCGGGTTCTGCTGACCCCAGATCCGAGGAGCCCGCAAGTGTGTTGGTGTCTAATGTGTGGGGGGAATATGTGTTCCATCAACGTAAAGAGTAACCGGCTGCGGACTCGATAAAAGCTCTAGGAGGGAAAAGTTAGTAATCGCCCTTCGCGATAATACATACATGAGAAACAAGGGACAAAAAACCTTATGAACGCAATATTTTTCTTATAAACTTTTGATTACGGAATACCAACAAGTGTTATCTGTCTTGTATATTATGTTAAAACAAAAAGAAACATTTTTGAATCCTTTTTTGAATCAGTAATTTTTTAAACTTTACAAAAATATTGACCACAAATAGCATTGTTTCCATCGTACGACATTTTGCTTTCCATTTCCGTTGATTGTGATTTTCATAAAGTATATTTGATCCAACGGGACGGAAGGTCTGGTATATCTTAACAGACTACATTAATGAAAGAAAATTTTATTGCGTGGCAGTTTTATCATCATGATATTTTGTTCACAAAGACGTCTGTTGGATAGAAAACTTAATAGAAAAAGTAGTAAACCGTTATCGAAAGTTGAAGTTCTTTTATCAGATATCGTCTACTTGAACTAAAGTTTGTTTTGTGTCACTGATATGGACTTAAAATACATGGAAACGAAAACTATTTCTTTAGCCTTTACCAATAAGATTTTTAACCGTGTAAGCTTCTCCTGATTTCCAATGTGCACCGGGAGCGGTAGCTCAGTGCATCAACTGATGTCACTGCAGTGCCTTTAACCGGGAGGTCCTAGGTTCGAGTCCTGACGGCGGCAGGATTTTCGATACTAGCTTTTCAGCTAGGTCGAATTCAGCTGCTGTCTGGAGGAGAATTCTAGAGGCCGGCTGCTCTGATCGGTAGTTTTCCGTGGTTTCACCGATCAACACCAGGCGAATGCCGGAGCAGTACCCTACCAAATGGGCAACGGACCGCGCGCGATCTGTCCTTCCTCCTCCTTGTCCTATCCTCTCCCCTTACACACACACACTAACACTAACATGCACTACACTACCACATATTACGGGAGACCGGTCGGGAGCTTAGAGCTTGTCCCGACTGGGGCGGTGCCCCGTTGGTGGGAGAGTCCTGGTTAGGGGGAATCCCCACTAGCCGACGGTAGGTCGGCGCCGGATCTCGCCATCCAGCGGGGGAAGATCACCGCCACCTCCCGAGAGAAAAAACATGCACTACACTGACGGGACTAATGACCAAAGTAGTTGACGCGCCCGGAAACACGAAAAAATCAATCAATCAATCCAATGTACAGTATTCTAGAACTCGTAAATTGGTGTGGTTGGTGGTTAAAGTTGAATACCCGAATCAAAAAAGGTTAAAATGCTTATCGCGTAATTACTCTCCGAAGGCTGTGATCCATTACATTGCGTTGCAGAGGCGTTTTTTACTCTCATGTTCTTGGAGACTGGTGAAAATGCTGTAATTATGCTCTAATTATTAAGTCATGGCCCAGTATTTCAATTTGTCGAAATAGCTGGCGCGTGTGTCATTTCAAAGCAAAATCTGTCCCTGCACTTTCTCTTTCCAATACTAGTTTTATTGGAATATGATATTACACTGGGGTATTTCTGCTTTAATTAAGGTCATTGTGTAAACATTGTTGTAAAATACGCGGTATTGGCTTTTTGTTCGGTATTATGACGGCGTTCTGGCTTGGGGAAAAAACTCCTCCGAAAATGGAGTTCACTACGTCGCTGTTGAACGACATTGCCCATGCATTACATGACAACCCCCGCTTATGTTAATTCGGGAGAGGTGGCTCAGTGCATCACCTGATGTCACTGCAGGGCCTCTGACAGGTTTGAGTCACGACGACGGCAGGGTTTTCGACACTAGCTTGTTAGCTAGGTCTAATTCGGTCGCGGTCTGTAGGAGAATTCTAGCGGCCGACTGCTCTGATCGGCAATTTTCCATGGTTTTACTGATCAACTCCAGGCGAATGCTGGAGGAGTATCCTAACAAACGGGTCACGGACCGCGCGCGATCTTTCCTTCCTCTCCTCACCCCTCGTCCTATTCTCACCCCTTACTTACATACACTTACACTAACCTACTCTACACTAACATACACACACAAATACACACACACGGACACCGGTCGGAGCTTAGAGCTTGTCCCGGCTGCAGTGGTGCCCCGCTGGTGGGAAATATCTGGTCGGGGAAAATACCGCTAGTCGACAGTAGGTCGGCGCCGGATCTCGCCGTCCAGCGGGGGAAGATCACCGCTACCTCACGATGAAAAAACGTGCACAACACGTACGGGACTAATGAATTCTCAGTAGTTGACGCGCCCGGAATCACTAACAATCAATCAATCGAATCAATAATATCATGACATGAGATCGTTGTTGAAATTGATCGTTGATTGTTGATTAATGAAGCCGAGCAGAAGTTTCCTTGTGCTGCGCTATTCCATTGCTTGATACGCTTCACGCTTTGTGTCAATACTAAATTCAAATCTCTCTTAAATAAATGAGTCTTCCTTTTCTTAAGCAGTAGTAGTAGTTTCTTAAGCATAGTTGTTATGAAACTCTGTCATCGCTTTCCACTGTAAAAACTGCAGAGGCACGGACCCATTTCCGTTCATCAACGTTAATTACCCATCTTCTGACACTAACGTCGTACGTCTGTTAATTTTACGTATTATTTACTTCTAATATATGATGGTCAGAAATGTAACCTATCATTATTGTGACAATCTACCTTATCGTAAATAAATATCGAAATAACGAACGACAAATTTTTTCCAAAAATCTCAATTTTGCTACAAAAGCAACTCACTAAGTTTGCTATTCAAATATTACCGGGCTTCTTTAAATAAAATGTACCTCAGCAGTAGCATTTTTGGGGTCGTCAGTTACAGTTCAGAAATACTCCTCTCCGGGATGTGTCCGCATTTGCCATTTCAGGGAGGGGGGGTCCTTCGTGATGAAGTATGGTAATAACCAATGCTCATTAGTGCGTACAAATATGCCCATGTTGGTATTCAAATAAAAATTAAAACACGAAATGAAACGAGCGCGCTGTCGCGCAAAAATAATTTACAAAATCGCACCGCACCTCGGCCCATGTGGCATTATCACGCGTTGCATATGGATGGGCGATCCGCGCTTGCGCGTGTAGAGCCCCTTCCCTCACTGAATCATTCACTCCACCTCACACTGGCCGGGAGGTCCTGGGTTCGAGTCCTGACGGCGGCAGGATTTTCGACACTAGCTTTCCACCTAGGTCGAATTCAGTCGCTGTCTGGAGAAGAATTCTAGCGTCCGGCTGCTCTGATCGGTAGTTTTCTGTGGTTTCTCCGATCAACACCAGGCGAATGCCGGAGCAGTACCCTCCCAAACGGGCCACGGACCGCGCGCGATCTTTCCTTTCTCTTCCTTGTCCTATCCTCTCCCCTTACACACACTTACAGTAACATGCACTACAATACATGCCGGGAGACAGGTCGGGGAGTTAGACCTTGTCCCGGCTGGGGCGGTGCCCCGCTGGTGGAAGTGTCCTGGTGAGGGGGAAACCCCACTAGCTGACGGTAGGTCAGCGACGGATCTCGCCATCCAGCGCGGGAAGATCTACCGCCATCTCTCGAGAAAAAAACATGCACTACACTAATGGGACTCATGACCAAAGCAGTTGACGCGCCCGGAAACACGAAAAAATCAATCAATCCACCTCACACTCACATCACCCATCCCCGCCCTTTAGAGCCATCATTTCACAACCCCATGACATTTTCTAGCTTTGCGGTCGGGCGGGTTTTACTTCCACGTCATTTCTTCGTAAGAAAAGAAAGGATTATAATCGTGCCCCGGGAAACGGCGAATTTTCGACAGAAAAATTCTCAATGTCTATTCCTTACTATTCCTTTATATAGTAAATTACTTCCTATAATACATTGTGCAGTCAGAATCCTCATTTTCTTAATCTTTCATACCGAACACCTGATTGAGGGCAAAACGTTGTGCTGCCCGTCTGTCTGCCCGTCTGTCTGCCCGTCTGTCTGCCCGTCTGTCTGCCCGTCTGTCTGCCCGTCTGTCTGCCCGTCTGTCTGCCTGTCTGTCTGCCCGTCTGTCTGCCCGTCTGTCTGCCCGTCTGTCTGCCCGTCTGTCTGCCCGTCTGTCTGCCCGTCTGTCTGCCCGTCTGTCTGCCCGTCGTAATTTAGGATATTATCTCTGAACATGAATTGTAATGTTACGATGCAATAATTATCTGATTTTTTTTAGGAGAATCAGTCAGCATACTAAATAGTCCTTTTTTGTACTACACCGAAAATCAGTATATTCCAAAAAAGTGATTGACATTGACAGTACTACATTAATAAACGATCAGGAACTGATTGCATTAATTTTTAATAATTTTTAGAAATGTGTGCTGTAACACTATCAACCAAATCCATTTCTATTTAAATGAGCGGTCATCATAAAATTACAAACGTCACAGTGTTGGATTCTCGTACTGATTTTCATCTATAGACATGTCTGCACATGTGAACTGCACTGTCAGAAATGTCTGCATTACTTTTAATGTAAAAATACATGGAAGTAATTTTCATGTACGTAAATTAAGTTTCATTGTACACGTACAGTAACTTTAATGTTCGTGTACATTAAATTTAATGTACGTGCACAAATAAATATAATGTAGATAAGTAAGTTAACAGTCGTACATTAAATGTACATTGATTTTTATTTAAGCATTAAATTTAATGTACATGTACATTAATATTCCTTTAATGTACAAGGTACATTATAATTCATGTACAATCGTACATTAATTTTAATGTAATTTCTGACAGTGTGATGTCTTGGTTCTTCGTCGTCGGCGCTTCGGGTTCTCGTAAATTTCGCACTTCCCTGTGGGCTCTCGGCGCCGCTGCCTCTGCCGTGTTCCGCTCCGCAGCGGCGCCCGCCCCTCGGCCGCTCCGTTCCACGCGATATAATCAACACCGTTTCTGAAAGGACGCATCAGCATTTCAGCGGCGGTGGCGGCGGCGCCAACGGGGCGAAAAGGACGGCGGGCGAAGGGAGAGCGCTACACAAGAGGAGCAGTTCCGTGATGTTTTAATTCCAGCCCGTCACGCTCCGTGCTGGCGGCCGCTCCCAGCACAGAAATATTCGCCGCCGCGAATTCGCCCACGGAAGAGGGGCGAAGGTGGGCGTTAAGAAATTTACTTATCGCCTGCTGGATCGTGGATTCAGCGGGCGGGCGCTACTGAATTTTATGCTCAGCGAGGGTGGCAACTCACACCGCTCATACCGAATCGTTAAGATTTGCGTACATAGTGAATCCGCAACTGCTTAAGGTTTACGAATCCAAGAAGAATCAACCACAAATTTAATTAAAAAATAAATATAATTTAAAAATAAACATAATTTAAAATAAATATAATTTAAAAATATAATTTGAAAATAAATTGAATTTGGAACTAAATTGAATTTGGAACTAAATTTAATTTGGAACTAAATTTAATTTGGAAATAAATTTAATTTGGAAATAAATTTAATTTGGAAATAAATTTAATTTGAAATAAATTTAATTTGAAAATAAATTTAATTAAAAAATAAATTTAATTAAAAAATAAATTTAATTAAAAAATAAATGTAATTAAAAAATAAATGTAATTAAAAAATAAATGTAATTAAAAAATAAATGTAATTAAAAAATAAATGTAATTGAAAAATAAATGTAATTGAAAAATAAATGTAATTGAAAAATAAATTTAATTGAAAAATAAATTTAATTGAAAAATAAATTTAATTAAAAAATAAATTTAATATTAAAAATAATTAACCATACAAGTGTTTCGGGAATTTTATCCCAGCTTCAGTGGCTTTACATAGAATAATGTGTGCATTTGGCTTTTGGGTCGACTGTCCATCTTTGCCGGTTTGCTAAGTGTCCCCTACGCCTGGGCCAAGTTTAATTTCCACGTTTGGGGGGTAAGAGAGACTTGTGGCGCACATGAATTCCCTTCACAGTGACTAGCAAATCTGCCTGCTTAAACTTTTCGTCGTAAAAAAGCTATAGAGACTCAGATAATTTTAAAGGAAATTTACAAGTGTATTATTGCCTGGACCGGAAATCGAACCCAGGATCACTTCACAGGAAGCTAGAGAATAATAATGTTATTTAAATTTGTTCACATATTTTTTTCTCTATAGAAGATGGAATAAAATTCCCGAAACATGTCCATGGTTAATAACTTTTAATATTAAAAGTACTTTTAAATAAACTTTGTGGTTGATACCTTCTGGATCTTTTATCATTACGCATTACCACACTATCTCTGCTGCCCCTACGAATTTATCCAATCCATGCCCTCTGCCGCCTAGTTTTCCAGCACTTGCACGGTTGTGTGGGTTGACTTGTGGATGAAACTATTTAACATTTATTATTGTTTAGAATATTTATTCTTAGTTTTTTTTGTATGTCATGTTCCGTTTATGTTTATTTTGCTCTTTGAGAAGTGGTGTTGCCTTGTATTAAAATTTTGCCTCTATCCACCTCTTTCTCGTTCTTTTTATTTTTAACTTTGTCTCTTCCTTTCTTATCTATCTTGTCAATTTTCTTTTCCAGTAATATCCCTATTTATCCTCGTAGGATTTTCCCACATCAATTCATTATCTTTTCCATCTTATCCTTCTTTTTATTCAGTCTTTAGTCTGTCATCTCTCCTTCCAATAGCTTCTCTTTTCTCGTCTATCCATTGTAGTTTGGGCAGCTTTAACATTTCAAGTAACACTCAAAATGTTGTTATTCGACATCATTCACCATCGTTATCCATCACCCACCAGATACCCACCATTTTCGGTTTCCTCGTACTTCCTAATCTTAGTCTGCTCCCGACCAGTTTCCTCACACAATATTATTCATAAATTATTCATATTATTTAATTTGATTTCAATCATATTTCCTCACACCCGATTACTCGTATATAGCATATACAACCAAGATTCTTAAATCTTGGCACAACCTCGAATTTAGCACCTCCGTTTCCCACAGTTCTCTCAATCACTTTCACCCCCACACTTATCATCGCTGGCTCCACCGTCGTATAATTCTACCTCTGCTTCGGTTCGTTCTTTATTTCATCGCGATAAATAAACCTCGAGGGAAAAAGCGGCCGTGTCTTTTCCTTTCGGCGCACCTGGAACGGAACGCAAAGCCTTCGCATTATTCCCAGCCATTCGCAGCTCGCCTTTTAGCATGCTACATCAGATACCTCTTGAAAGGGAAATAAAGGTGTATAAAAATCTCAAGAGGATGCTATAATTTCCAGTTGAAGGATGACGGAGAAATGTATTTCACAGCAAAAATCTTAGTCTTAAAACGCTGTTTTTACGAAAGTTAAATTTGCAGATAGTTGTTTCCATTTGTTTCTTCCGTCATTTTGAGGCTTAGTACTGTAAAACGTAATTTGAATACAAATGGTATGAAGCAGGTTCTTTAAAAAATTTTATGGAAAAGGCGATGTAATGTTTGTACGTTTTTAGATAAAACTCGTTTTTCCCCCCACTTGGTATGAAATTACTTCCTGCAAAAATCTATAAAAAATATTGTAATAGAAGAGCGTGGAAGGCCACCTTGACATTGTAATTGGTCATTTTGTAGCGCTTAGTCTCTCACAATGAAGAGGAAATGTTTGAGTCGTTCAGAAATAGCAAAGACAAGAAATTAATCGAAGTGAATGAATATCTTGACAATCTGTTAAGGGTGAATTTCAAAGGGTCTGATCTTTCAACATGTAAGAATGTACAGTTAAAATTTCCAAATTATCAAGCGATTATTATTTTATTTCTCGTATAGTATGAACTACTCTTAATGTTAAGATGACGATATGTCAGTGTTACTATGCCTATAACCTTATATCGACGTTGGAAAATCAGTGTTCAGCATATTAATGTCAGGATGGTAATGTTAGTAAGTTAACAATGATTGACAATGTTAGTGTGAAGGTTTACGTTAGGTAATAATACATTCATGTTAAAATTGATACAGGTGTATAAATTTAGGTGGTCAGACAGAAGAGCAGACTTTACGGTCTGGGACTCGTCACTCAATAAAGAAAATTTATTATTATTATTATTATTATTATTATTATTATTATTATTATTATTATTATTATTATTGTTGTTGTTGTTGTTGTTGTTGTTGTTGTTGTTGTTGTTGTTGTTGTTGTTGTTGTTATTATACTATGAACCGAAATTCGATGCGCGTATTAAGGCAGTAATGTCTCTCGTGAATAAATGCATATTTGAAATCAAATACATCGCTTCTCATGTGCGTTTGAAGTGCATAACATGAGTAAATGTAAAAAACAAACACATGAAATTGTTTATTGGTAATGCCACATTCTGTTTTTCCATGGTCAGCGAAGTAAACTCCTTTTAATTCATTTTTTTGTTGTAGAGTAAAATTAATATAGCTTTCGGAAAAGGATAGATAATTCAAGGATTGCCATGTTCTCTTAAATATAACAATGTCTTTATTGATATTGAATTTCGAAAAAATGAAAAACTAATCGATACAAAATGTTCCTTTTATTATTTATTATTATTAATAACAACAATAATAATAATATTAATATTATTATTAATAATATTATTATTGCTCAGATAAATCTGAGTGCTGAAGTTTTTCTCACAGTATTCGTACCCAATCGATTTCACGGCAGTTGTTTCTTCCCTTTAAAATCCGGGCACCTTCAGATCACTCGCCGAGCTCTCCATCGGTTCAACGACCCACTGACCGCCAACTCTCTCTCTCTTTCCTGGAGCCGACCTTCTCGGAGCGGATCTCTCCCATCATTGCTCGTCTTCACTCGGATTGACAAGTCGGCTCTTCCTTTCTTCGCGAACGGCGAAGGGGTGGGGTGGAGGCTCTCAGCAATGCGCTCGGCTGCAGCATCTGCATCTTCCGAGCGGCGCCTAATTACCGCCCCAGCTCTCGAGGCACGCGGCAGCACAGTGGCCCCGCACCTACGACAAGCGGAAGTTATTTCAGTGAGTGAATGAGTGACTGAATAAATGAGTGATTGAGTGAGTGATTGAATGAGTGATTGAATGAGTGATGAGTGTGTGAGTGATGAGTGTGTGAGTGATGAGTGTGTGAGTGATGAGTGTGTGAGTGATGAGTGTGTGAGTGATGAGTGTGTGAGTGATGAGTGTGTGAGTGATGAGTGTGTGAGTGATGAGTGTGTGAGTGAATGAGTGTGTGAGTGAATGAGTGTGTGAGTGAATGAGTGTGTGAGTGAATGAGTGTGTGAGTGAATGAGTGTGTGAGTGAATGAGTGTGTGAGTGAATGAGTGTGTGAGTGAATGAGTGTGTGAGTGAGTGAGTGTGTGAGTGAATGAGTGTGTGAGTGAATGAGTGTGTGAGTGAATGAGTGTGTGAGTGAGTGAGTGTGTGAGTGAATGAGTGTGTGTTGAATGAGTGTGTGAGTGAGTGAGTGTGAGTGAGTGAGTGAGTGTGTGAGTGAGTGAGTGTGTGAGTGAGTGAGTGTGTGAGTGAGTGAGTGTGTGAGTGAGTGAGTGTGTGAGTGAGTGAGTGTGTGAGTGAGTGAGTGTGTGAGTGAGTGAGTGTGTGAGTGAGTGAGTGTGTGAGTGAGTGAGTGTGTGAGTGTGAGTGTGTGAGTGAATGAGTGTGTGAGTGAATGAGTGTGTGAGTGAATGAGCGTGTGAGTGAATGGGTGTGTGAGCGGATGGGTGTGTGAGCGGATGGGTGTGTGAGCGAATGGGTGTGTGAGCGAATGGGTGTGTGAGTGGATGGGTGAGGTGAGGTGAGGTGAGGGAGTGTGTATTGATTTCGAACGAGGAGACCGACTTCGGTGACTCAGGGCATCAACAATGTCACTGCAATGCCTCTGACCGAGATGTCCTAGGGTTCGAGTGTCGACGATGGCAGGAGTTTCGACACTTGCTATTCACCCACGTCTGGCGGGGGGGGGGGAGAGAAAAATACATGTGGCGAAATGTAATCTCCTCACAGTAACCAGCAAACTTGGCCTGCCCGAGCTTTTCTTCGTCATACAGCTACAGAAACGACACGTTTTTAAAGTAAAGATACAACTTTATTTTTGCCTCGACCGGAAATCGAGCCCTGCGGAAAGTTAGTGCGCTATCCGTTATCTATATTAGAGACCCTTTATATTGAATGTTTTTAAGGGGACGCGGAAGGCCCTATACCTACAATGTTAATTTCAAAGAACATTATTTTCCAAACTATGCATAATAGAGCATTGTATTTTTACTGTAGTTTCTTGGCTGTATTTTAAAAGTAAGATGGATTTTTAAGAAAAAATTAATTTTGTTCAAAATGTGAAGTTTTCAAGGGGTAAACTATTTATTCGCACATTTTTATTATTTAATTTTAAGTACATAATTTTTTAAACAATAAGGAAAAATAAAAAGCTATGACAGATGTAGTTTGACTTGTACAGAATGCCTAAAAATTTAAAGTCTGTAGCTCTAATAATTATTGTTTAGGAAATAATGCTCATTATAACCCCCCCCCCCAAGAAAAACATCTGGGAATCAAGCTTCAAAGCTTCCCATGTACCATTTCTAGTACATTGGAGATCCATAAGATGGTTTTTCAGAATCACTCGACAAGTATTTAGTTTGTTTTTCATTGATGTCATAGTGTGTTTGGTTTGCTTTTCGCATTCCCCTAGTTTCTTTGTGAATTTTGCTTATTTCTCTCATAAAGCAAAAAAACGTTTTGAGATAATTTCACATTGACAACCAAGGTAAGCAAAGTCGACGCCCAGCATGTCATTTAATTAAAAAATAGAAACTACGTGCAGATAAAATGAATACGTCATTGAAAAGAGGAAATATTGAAGATCAATAATTCATTCAAAAGTGGAAAACAAGTTTCCTTTTAGTTTTCGCATTCCTGGTGACCTAAAATTAGTTTTCGCATTCCTGGTGTCAACTACTTCCGTCAGTTTGTACTGCTATTTTCATATTTAATGCAAATGGTAATGTTAAGGGAGAAGATACAGCTTACAACAGTTAAAATTTTTCTTACTTTTTCTCTTTTTTCTCCATTAAAATTATATTCCACAGCAGTGAAAATGAACTTACACACATAAATACCTTTCTTCTGCAATAAAACATTGCTTTTAACTTAAAAAAATATTTCTTTAAAAATTAAAGTGCTCTTTCATTTAGATCTCTCGATAAATATTATTTTTAATTATTAATCCAAAATTAATATATTGATTATTAATTTTTTTCAGTTTTATATTTTTTTATCTCAGAAACTATTGATCTAAAGTGTATAATTTAGCATGGTTTTGTAGATAATACTTAGTTAAATGCGTCCTAAAAATTCCATAGTTTTATAATAATTAGTTTTTGAATTATAAGAGAAACGCATCTTAAAAGCAGTAATTCTGGAAAACAAGGGATGATGGTAGATTCATGAGTTTTGCTTACCTTATTACTCTAAATATGCATGATGCAGCTACGTACCTTTTAAATCATAACACGAAAACTATTGCAGATATCGAAATATTTTTTTCACCAAAATATTCCTGAATAATTAAAGCATAGGGGGAAAATGTTACCAAAAACGGATTGATTGATTTTTTCGTGTTTCTGGGCGCGTCAACTGCTTTGGTCATTAGTCCCGTAGGTGTAGTGCATGTTTGTTCTCGGGAGATGGCGGTGATCTTCCCCCGCTGGATGGCGAGATCCGGCGCCGACCATCGGCTAGTGGGGTTTCCCCCTAACCAGGACTCACACATCAGCGGGGCACCGCCCCAGCCGGGACAAGCTCTAAGCTCCCAACCGGTCTCCCGGAATATGTGGTAGTGTAGTGCATGTTAGTATAAGTGTGTAAGGGGAGAGGAGAGGACAAGGAAGAGGTAGGAAAGATCTCGCGTTGTCCGTGGCCCGTTTGGTAGGATACTGCTCCGGCATTCACCTAGTGTTGATCGGAGAAACCACGGAAAACTGCCGATCAGAGCAGCCGGCCGCTAGAATTCTCCTCCAGACAGCGACTGAATTCGACCTAGCTGAAAAGCTAGTGTCGAAAATCTTGGAATCTAGGACCTCCCGGTCAGAGGCGCTGCAGTGACATCAGTTGATGCACTGAACTACCGGTCCAAGAATGGATTTTTTTTAAGACTGTAAGGTGTATCTTCCCCCTTAAAGCTGTTAGTTGCCTCCTCGCAGCGCTTTGTTCTGAGCCACTGTGCCCCGCAACGCCCTCTCTCAGCGTGCTCCTTTCCTTTCGCGGCCGCCCGCAGCCTCTCCGCCAATTGTGATGAGCCGCGAAGCGCTCCTTTCGCCCGCGTATTTGCGTCCCGGCGCCCGGCAGACGCCCACGGTAGAAATCGCGCGCCCCAGGTGAAAGCCGAGGCGGGTCGCGCGGCCAGCGCGGAAAGTTTCGGTTCGACTCATCGGATCACATCGGATTCTTTTCTTTTTTTCAGAGGGTGAATGAGTGGTTGCGATCTCGGAGTCGGCAGTGAAGGTTAGCGTTAATGGTACCCCTTTTTATTTTATTTGTTTTTCTAGGGCTTCTATCCAGCCGGTTGGCCTTTACGTCCCGAGTTGACCATATACTAGACAACAACACTCTTTACGGGCTTCTCTGATCTGGGGTTAGCAGAACGCGAGGCACTCCGCGTCAATACATACATGAGGGACAAGTAACAAAGCAAAAAAAGGGGACTCGAACCCGCGACCCTCCGGACCGAAGCGCTGAGTCGGTACACGCTCTTGGCCACATCGACTATCCAGGTCGACTCCCATGATAATTGCCATTCGAAAATTATTATCCACTGTAGAAAATGGTGTGTAATTATTAAAAATATGCAACCTCGAGTGCAATTAACTAGTCGATTATTGACTTCCAGCTCGGGTATTCCCAACTTGGTGTACTTATTCAAAGAAGACACTGTACTTTAAAAAAATTGATATTATTTATTAATATTTCCTAGGTCTGATTAGATCTCCATAATAGAAGAATGTCGTGCGTTTTCCTTGTGGTCGTGTTTACTCATATGACTTAAAATATTCGGTCAGCACATTTGTTCGCGAAAGATAGTTATTCAAAAGCATAATAGTTGGAACTATTCATAAAAGTCGCATTGTAAAACTACTCTTCAGGAAACAGAGTAAATGTATTTCCCATGATATTCTCAGAGTGAGCCGGTTTCAGTGATTTGAAAGTACAGTCGTCTCCGGTTATAGTGGACTTCTGGAGAGTAACATATTTGGTTCACTATATCCGAGGTTCACTATATCCAATGATGTCAAAATTAAATGGAATTTCTCCATAATAATTTAGTTTATTAATATAGCAACACAGCAAAATACATTAATGGCACGAAGTGAAAATGTCAATATATTTATTTGTCCTTAAAATCAAATATTTTCAATTGTGTGCTTCGTACTTTTTTTCATTAGATACTTCTCTAGAGTTCGTGCTCTCTCCATTCTTAATTCTGTATGGTCCTCTGTCTCTAAGTAAGGCAATGCAGTCTTAGAACCTTTCAATGCTTCTTGCATTGTGGGAACACCATCCCACTCTCTGAAGGCCCTTTCAATCGCATAATAACATACAATTAATTTTCAGTATTTACATCCTACGTTCACTATAGCCGACTGTTGTTTCGCTTATTTGTCATGTAAGTGAATCGGGACCAATGACTAAATTCACTATAACCGAGGGTTCATTATATCAGAGTTCACTATAACCGGAGTCGACTGTATATGAATTGGAGCTGCATATCGTTGTGGCGCGCAACATATGGTATTTTAAAATCTTTTAAAATATTATTTACTGCGATTATTGCAATTTTGTAGTGAAAAACATGTAATAGCACTGTAGCATCGTTTTTATGATCTAGCATTATCAAAAGTCATTTTTAAAGCGTATAGTTAGTGCAATGAAAGAGCACAATGATAGTTACATTAGGTATTTTGTTATTCGATTATTTATTTCATGATTGTCATTTCATGCAATATTTCTTGATACATTCCTTCCACTCCAAACCTTTGTTGACACGTAGGAAACCTTGAAATTTGAAGTCCAAGAATGAGTTCTTGAAAACATTAAATAAAAATATTTAAAGTTTTTATTCCTATCAATGATTGAAAATCAAACATAAAATTTAGATAATTAAAAATACAACATTTTAACAACTTTCATCAAAATCTTACTTTTAACACTAGGCCTTTCTTCCTTGCTACAAAATACTCATGTCACGAATGATCTCTTGAGATTTATGAAGTCATGTTTAGACAAAGAACGTTCTAACCTAATTTCGCTCGTATTTCAAATTAAAAATAGAATTTTTCTTTCTCAAAAATATTCTATTATTATAACATTTTGTTTACTTTTGTTGTAAATTCGTTGTAAAACTTCGTACATTTTTTTAAATAATACCCAAGAAAACACATCGTGAACATGGTAACTTCTTAAAAAAATCATTCTTTCATTTTTGTTTTTGATTTGTTTTCAATTTTCTATCTTTGAGTGCATTTAAACCTTTTAATTTGTTAAATATAGCCTTATATATCAAACTTTCACTCTGTGAAATAACAACTCGCTGAAATAAAGTGTGCGCAATAAATTTAATATTGTAGCTTGCATATATTGGAGCCCTTCGCATCCATATTGCCAGTGCAAACTCTAGAAAGTGCGAGGTAAAATTTATGACAGTTTCCACTGAATTAGAAATACCAGCTCGGCATTTCTCGAAACAAACGGTTGGTACCTCCTCATGCATTCCAAGCTGTCAACAGGAGCATTTAGCGAAAAGAAATTGCATATTCACCGAGCCAACTATTTAAAAACACAATTCATTCTTGCCATCGCTCCAAACAGGAACAAAGAAAACTTTAACTGCTTCACCGACTACGCCTGTAAAATTACATTTTAAGTATCCCAATCCTTTAAATGCACGCATTCTATTCTCTTCCTTCCCGAGATGGAAGGGATATTTTTACAGCGCTGTGCAGGTTTTTTGTGTCTTCTAAACAATATTAAACCGCCCGTTTCTCTCGCCAGAACATTCAGCGCTTTTTTAAAGTGCTTAATATATTTCGTAATTTGCATACGGACATGCCCACGGGCAGTTGTGTTCCTATTGCTTTCAATGGTTTTGTAGCCTCCGTTACGTTTATGAGACATTCCTATTTACTACTTATGGCTGTTTTATGTGATTGGAACAACCATCAAACCGGGAGGGGTGGCTCAGTGCATCAACTGATGTCACTGCAGTGCCTCGGGCCAGGAGATCCTAGGTTCAAGTCCCAACAGTGGCAAGATTTTCGAGACTAGCTTGTGAGCTAGGTCAAATTCAGTTGTCTGAAGAATTCTAGCGGCCGGCTGCTCTGATCGGTAGTTTTCTGTGGTTTCTCCGATCAACATCAGGCGAATGCCGGAGCAGTATGTGGAATGGCGGAATCCTGCGCCGACTTATTGTCTGCTAGTGAGGTTTTCCTCAGCTTGGTGTGGCGAACCAGCGTGCCTCGGCCCAGCCGAGACTAGCTCAAATCTCCCGACAGGTGTCGCGACATGTGTGGTAGTGTAGTGCTTGTGAGTGTGTTTGTAAGTAAAGGGTGATGATAGGGAGGACTTAGGAAGAGGAAGGAAAGATCGCGCGCGGTCCGTGGCCCGTTTGTTAGGGTATTGCTCCGGCATTCGCCAGGTATTGATCGGAGAAACCGTGAGGAACTACCGATCAGAGCAGCCGCCTGCCATGACAACTAGTCGAAAATCCTGCGTCGACAGATGTGGAGCTGCAGTACGAGGGTGAAGTCGGGTGAGCGCGGACCAAGCCCGTGGAAGAGCGGCTGAGCTGAGCGCTGCAGCGAGGCCATTTGAGGGCTCCTGAATGAGCAAGTTGCCTGGTTTAATGCCGTGTAGCAGCGTTGTACACTTGGCTCGTAATAGCCGGCGCCTGCGCGCCGTAATTTCCGATCTGGCGTCCTCTCGGCAGCCAAGCACCTACTTCCCCGCCCACCACGCCCCGTTTCGACCCCGCCCGGACCCTTCCAGCTCCGCCTCTACCTCTCTACACGCCAATCTCCGCATCGCCCAGCCCTGCCCCGTTCAGACCCGCCCAGCTCCGCCCAACCTCGCTAACCCCGTCCAGCCCAGCCCAGCCCAGCCCCGCTCCGCCCAGCCCCACCCAGTCCCCCCCGTCCTGTCCCGTCCAGTCCCGGCCAGTCCCGGCCAGTCCCGGCCAGTCCCGTCCAGTCCCGTCCAGTCCCGTCCAGTCCCGTCCAGTCCCGTCCAGTCCCGTCCAGTCCCGTCCAGTCCCGTCCAGTTCCGTCCAGTCCCGTCCAGTCCCGTCCAGTCCCGTCCAGTCCCGTCCAGTCCCGTCCAGGCCCGTCCAGTCCCGTCCAGTCCCGTCCAGGCCCGTCCAGTCCCGTCCAGTCCCGTCCAGTCCCGTCCAGTCCCGTCCAGTCCCGTCCAGTCCCGTCCAGTCCCGTCCAGTCCCGTCCAGTCCCGTCCAGTCCCGTCCAGTCCCGTCCAGTCCCGTCCAGTCCCGTCCAGTCCCGTCCAGTCCCATCGTCCCGTCCAGTCCCGTCCAGTCCCGGTCAATCCCGTCCAGTCCCGTCCAGTCCCGTCCAGTTCCGTCCAGTCCAGTCCAGTCCAGTCCAGTCCAGTCCAGTCAGGGCCCGTCCAGGCCCGTCCAGGCCCGTCCAGTCCCGTCCAGGCCCGTCCAGGCCCGTCCAGGCCCGTCCAGTCCCGTCCAGTCCCGTCCAGTCCCGTCCAGTCCCGTCCAGTCCCGTCCAGTCCCGTCCAGTCCCGTCCAGTCCCGTCCAGTTCCGTCCAGTCCCGTCCAGTCCCGTCCAGTCCCGTCCAGTCCCGTCCAGTCCCGTCCAGGCCCGTCCAGTCCCGTCCAGTCCCGTCCAGGCCCGTCCAGTCCCGTCCAGTCCCGTCCAGTCCCGTCCAGTCCCGTCCAGTCCCGTCCAGTCCCGTCCAGTCCCATCATCCCGTCAGTCCCGTCCAGTTCGGTCAATCCGTCCAGTCCCGTCCCTGAAAGTCCCGTCCAGTTCCGTCCAGTCCAGTCCAGGCCAGGCCAGTCAGTCCAGGCCCGTCCAGGCCCGTCCAGGCCGTCCAGGCCGTCCGGGCCCGTCCAGTCCCGTCCAGTCCCGTCCAGTCCCGTCCAGTCCCGTCCAGTTCCGTCAGTCCCGTCCAGTCCCCGTCCAGTCCCGTCCAGTCCCGTCCAGTCCCGTCAGTCCGTCCAGTCCCGTCCAGTCCCGTCCAGTCCGTCCAGTTCCGTCGGTCCCCGTCAGTCCGTCCAGTCCCGTCCAGTCCCGTCCAGTCCCGTCCAGGCCGTCCAGTCCCGTCCAGTCCCGTCCAGGCCCGTCCAGTCCCGTCCAGTCCCGTCCAGTCCCGTCCAGTCCCGTCCAGTCCCGTCCAGTCCCGTCCAGTCCCGCCCCGTTTCCGTCATTATCCCTGCCTTCGCTCCCGTCATTTTCTCCGTCCCCGTCAGTCTCCATCTCTTCTCACGGTTTCTACCCCTGCCTGCACATCCGCCCGTCGGCCATCTCACCCGCCAGCGCCGCGCGTCCATCCGCGACAGTCCACTCTCGCCCTGCGCGATGCCCGTGGCGAGAGTCGGCGGCACACAGGAGCCCTGGCTGCGACCACTCGGCCTGCGCTGAAAGGGAGGAGCCGCGCTTCGCACAGTGTGCCCGAACGACGCTTAGACCAAACGTGTGGCGTCTCGCATTTCCTCGAATGTTTGCTATTCGATTCAACCGACAAAGAAAAAGGCGAAATGTAATAAACGATCATTATCTGTTATCTTTTAATTAGTTCACAGCTTCGTTTCACATTTAATGCCAATTTTCATGGTGAGAGTCGCACATTACACACAGTCGTACATGGTGAGAGTAGTAACATGTCGCTTTGATAAAAAGAAAAATATAGAATGTTGGGAAATATTTATATTTTTGCAGTGTGCATGGTAGACCACTCTGAATTGCAAGTTTATCGTTTCTTTAATTCAAAAGTGAATCCAAAAATGCAAATTTGTGACGCGGAAAGTTAATTGTTTCTAATTAATAGCTCTATGGTACTAAATATGTCTCTTAACGAAGGGGGAGGAGGTAGCATCACATTTGTCTAGAGAAGGGGAATTAAATCACATAGGTCGTTTTTTTCAGAATCATAATATGTTCCAGGAATGTGAATAATCAGTTACCAATTCATACCTTTATGGCAGAGCAAAGCATCTGTTCTATGATGCATAAACGCTGCTGCCGATACAAACGCCACTAGAACAAGTAGACGAAGAAACTAACGAAGATAAGGGAAAATATTGAAAATTTAGGAAAATATGAAGAAATAAAAATGATTAATAGTAAAATAGAAATAGAAACAAGAAAAATTAGAAAAAGAAGAAAAGTAAACAACCAGAAGAGCATTCCTTTTCTCCACAATTGTTTCGATTATGCAAAAAATCTTTATAATGCTGAAAACACAAAATATGACGAATCGATTTCTTAGAAAGCCTAATGTCCTTAATCTTTACCTACGAAAGGTTATTAACCTAACTGATTTTCTCATCTTTTTAAGGCGCCCGTGGCCCTGTTTCGGCCCACAGTGCGCAGCTGCTCTTTTTGCGTTCCACGGCCGCCTGCAAAGCAGTTTTGCGCGAGCGCGGGCGGGCGGCCTGAGGCTCGCCGGCCGGCCGACGGGCCAGGCGCGTTGTTGGCTTAGCCGCTTACGCGACGCCGCCGCTGCTCTAAGAGCGAGTCTCGAGTACGTGCGGGCGCAGCCGGGCAGGAGCGGGGCCTTCCGCTTCTGTTGGGCTTTGAAATAAACATCGGAATTCCGCGTATGTGGCCCAGGGCGAATGCCTGTGTTCTGTGTGAGAGAAGAATTTGGACTTTATTACGTAGAATTATTACAAGGGCGGAAAATGAAAAAAGACTAACATTTTTTCTGTCATTCCGTTTAAAATATAGATTATTAAATGGCAGTGATTTGATGGAGTTAAGTTATCTATAGCCAAGTGAGACACACTTCCGTCAGCAATAGTTGAGGTACCTTATCCGGTTATATTGTAACACCGTTGTTCCTTAAAGTTGAAGAAGTGTTTAGGCATTAAGAAAATAATGACGTTCGTCTATTCGCCATTAGCTTTATAACCACGTCATCAGTTTCCCAAGCGATCTGAAGTGTATTTATGTTTCTCTTTCTGTCATAAAAAAAGTATTCGTATGACATAAATTAATGCTATTTTAAAAGTAAGTTATATTTAAATATATTGTTTTATACATGGTATAAAACATGGTATACATACATGGTATAACTGTTTCAGTCCAGTGCATTTTTGTATATAATTACAAATACGTATATTAACCTTCTTCAGACCATATTTTTGTATTAATAGAACTTCATCCAAACTATCGGTTTAATACAAAGAACGATCCCACATTTACTCCTAAGACATCCGAAACTTTCGACAGATACGCAAATTCACCCTCAATACGAAATTAATCACAATCGTTTGAGCGATTGCTTGCTTGCTCCTGGTAATATTTAAGAAAGATAATCCCTTGATTGCTAGTCTACGTTATTTTACGGAGGATACAAGTTACGGATACTCTGACTTAGGTCGAAATATTTTTTTGTGGCGAAATATCGGTCTGTATTATGCACTCGAGCTCAATGTGAATGAAAATAATTCAATTAAAAACGCTTGAGTATCGCAAAAAAGCATACAGCTTACATTTATTTCACTTTAAGACTACTGTTTCCAAATGCAGAAGTCGTATTTTAATGTGCCTACATAGACATATAAAATCATTTCAATATAACAGTGAAGTATTGCATGTCCATTATGGTCTTACTTGGTTTTTGTAATGTGACTAACTGAATGATTTTTGAAAGTTTGTAGTAATTCTATCATTGCTTTAAAATTTTATTTTGTTGGTATTCTTCTCGTTATTTTCCAAATTTGTCTTCGGACGAAGGCAATAGCATTTTCTCTTGAAATTGTGACAGATAAATACATTTATTTTGAGAAGAACGTGCGGATAAAATCTAATTATAAATGGCATTTAAATGAACAGTTTTAGAGAATTTCATCTCCTTTCCACATGCAACTCTTTTGGGTCTTTTTGCATTGACAGGCACAAAAACCAATAGCAACTAAAAGTAAATGAATTTCTCATTATATACCCGAAGTGAATGACGTACAAAATTATACAAAAGTACATACTTTTCAAACATTCTCAAACTGAGAATCACGCCAAGAATGACGAACGTTTTACTCACCTCGCAACCACAATATTTTCTGCTGAGGCACAGAGCATGACAATATAACTTTCTTTTCCGGCAATGTTCTCTGATGCCATAGAAACTGTGCTGCAGCTGTTGCAGGGGTCTTTCGTGGCGAATTGAGTTTCCTCTGCGGTTGGGCACTGCAAGTCGACCTGCGCCGGAGGGCGCGCAGCGGGAGGCCTTGGGCGGCATGAAACGCCCGTTCCCCTGCGGAGCTTATAAATCACCCAACGAAGCTTGAAATGCGCTCACAAAGTGGCTTTGATCACTCCCAAACGCCGCGCCGCGCGCCAAACTCTGTTTATTACGCTAATTAAATATTTTCTTCTCTCGTCGGACGCACGCACTCGGTGCCCGCCGCCTCTGCCCCTTTTTTGCTACTTTCCCTCCGCCACTACTACCCCTGCCACCGCCGCCACCACCGCCATCGCTGCTACCACTGCCTTCGCTTCTATTGTCGCCGCCGCAGCCACCCACGCTCCCACGCTACGATACCCGCCGCTACTGCTGCCCACCTCTGCTGCCAACTCCGCCGCCAGCGTCACCACCGCCACCGCTATCACCATCGTTACCATGACAATCTCCTTCGTCACCGCCACCTCCACAGAAATCGCCACCACATCAAAAGCCACCACCCCTTCAAAAACCACCACCTCCACCACCTCAAAAACCACCACTACCTTCTCAAAAATCACCACCACCTCAAAAATCACCACCATCACCACCTCGAAAACCACCACCACCACCACCACCTCAAAAATCACCATCACCATCACCACCACCTCAAAAGCCACCACGACAAAAACACCATCACCACCACCACTGCCACCGACACCACCTCTCCTCTACCGACAACTGTACATGTCACCACCAATAGCAACACGAACTAACAATACCCAATTCCAATACCACCACTGCCACTTCCCTCACCACCTCCAGTGCCTCTGATACGGAGGACTGAGGTTTGAGTCCCGATGGTGGTGGATTTTCGACACAAAATAGATAAGTTTAATTCAGTCGCTGTCTGTAGGAGGATTCTACCGGTCGGTTGCTCTGATTCGTAGTTTTCCGTAGTTTCTCCGATCAACACCAGGCGAATGCTTGAGCAATTACCTAACAATCGGGTCACGAATCGCGCACGATCTTTCCTACCTCTTCCTTGTCCTATCCTCACCCCTTATTTACACACACTTACTTGCACTACATTTCCACACATGTCTGGAGACCGGTCGGGAACTTAGAGTTACCCCGGTTGGGGCGGTGCCACGCTGGTGGGAGAAAACTCCGCTAACCAATGGCAGGTCGGCGCCGAATGTCACCGTTCAGCGGGGAAAGATAACCGTCAGATCCTGAAAAAACATGCACTACACTTACGGGAGTAATGAGCTTAACCATTGCTGCGCCAGGATTCATCAATCAATCTCACCACCTCCACTGTAACCACAACAATCACCACCACCATCCGCCTCATTACCTTTAGCAACATAATCATAACTATCTCCACCATTACATCATTGCCACCATCATTGCCACCATCATTGCCACCATCACCACCACCAATACCACCACCACCACCACCACCACCACCACCACCACCACCACCACCACCACCACCACCACCACTACCACCACCACCACCACTACCTCCACCACCACCACCACCACCACCACCACCACCACCACCACCACCACCACCACCCCCACCACCACCACCTCTGCCACCATCCAAGCTAATGCACTAAAACACTTAAGCCGAGTTTGGCTGTGCAGCGTTGAGCATGTCTTTGTCCGCGCGTTGAAAATATTTAAATCTGGTGCAGCGCACAGTATAATTTCGCATTGAAACGTACAGGGAGTATGTACGTCAGTTCCATTCCATGTCATTTAAGTGTTCTCTCACAAATGTTGAATGCCAACTGTGCGCACTAGTCGTTCAATATGTTTTTCCGTCTACAAAATGCATCCGCGTGCGCGGACATAATTGCATTTCCGTACCATATTTGTTCATGGAAGCTTTTTAGAAATTTCTGTTTGAGTGGCTGTCAATCGCAGAGAGGTAAGAGAAAAACTAATATACTACAAAGGTTTTAGGACATGACGTTGCGACATGTAAAGTTGTACATGCTGCATGACTGACTCACATAGAAAAGTAAATAAGATATGCGTTTCTGTAGATCTTCAACAAAAATAAAACACAATTACATGGGAAAAAATTATTGTAACAGATGCTTCTTATTTTACCAAATTTTTCCATATAATTATTACCAGAACTGAGACAATTGTCACATAATGGAATCTGAGTTTGTATCCGTGAGCCTCATAAGTCTGCAGTCTGAGATAGGTATTATACGTACACGTTTTCTTGAGCACCGGCATTTCCACCCCCACTCCTTTGCCAACATTCGTTGAATTAAGAATAAATTATAGCAACGAGCATTGTGGACGAAATATTATAACCAGAAATTTTTGGTCCCATGTAACAGAAACTAATTTGCATCGAAAAAACGAGCAATATGTTGATAAAAAATGTCTTGTCAAAATAACTAAACTCTCCACTCCTCGCGCAACGAGGGAAAGGAGGACTTAAGAAAACGTGCGCGGATAATGCTTGTGAGCGACAGCCACCTGCAACTCTGCGTCTCTGAGATACGTGTTCTGCTGACCGGACAGGATTTTCTTGAGGTGAAAGAAAGTATAAAAATCGCTGGGGATGAGATACGGATTATTGGATGGTCAAATACTTTCCTGCGCAACTACTGCAAGAGATCTGCTATGAAGCGAGACGTATGTGTCAAGCGTTTTCATGAAGGAAGACTGAATTGAGCATCCTGCGTCGCTTATATTGAAAGACCCTTTAAAAATTCTGCCCTGTTATGCAGTTCAGCGTTCACTGTTTCACCCTTGGCCAGAATCTCAAAAGCAAGAATGCCCTTTCTACGCCGGAAGACGAGCTCAGTATATTACGCTTCGTATGTTCCTTTCTTCTAAATGACTTGTTGAACTAAGAGGAGTGTCAAAGAGAGCTTTCACATAGTAATGGCATCGTCACTATGGCAACCTATTTTACAGGAAAATCAAAAACATGGAGGTTTCTCACTTCCACGCAGCACTTGGACAACTATTAACAGAATACGTACTGGACACGGCCGCTGTGCTGATTTAATGCATAAGTGGAAGATAAGCCCTAGCCCGATGTGTGACTGCGCGAATGTCAGGAAAACTATACATCACATTGTCAATGACTGTCCGAGAAGGAAGTTTCCTGGAAACCCCCAAGAATTCATCGCAGTAACTGACAATGCGGCCCAATGGGCAAAGGAACTTGACTTAAGGCTTTAGAATCAATATTTTAAGACTGATAAAATCAACTTTTTATTGTAAATTAGACCTATAGTTTTTACTTAAATGTGCTATATTGTTTTTAAATTGTGTACTTGTTCTTTTAATTGTTTTGAATTGCTCTCTTTGTGTGAATTTTTTTCCTTTTTCTTATTGTATTGTTTCCTACCATACGAATAAATAAAAATAGTACGGTAAATTGAATAGTTTTGAAAATATAAGGACAATTATGAAATTTCATTGGTAAGTTTTTGTCTTTAAACTGCCTTGATAATTCTAGAGGAGACGTGTAAGAGAGCTCTCAGGTCTTGTCGAAAATTGAACAGTGTTCAAAACTCAATTGAACAAGTTTAAGAGTTGCATTTAAACGCTCCTCCCTCAAACTGCTTAATTAATTCAAGGAATTGTCGATCAGAGCTTTTAAGTTATTCTGATAATTGTCAGAATACTTCTTAATTATAATTACGTAGTTTTGAAAAACTAAATGCCAAATATGACATTCCAAAGACATGTCTATCTTCAAATTACATTGGTCATTCCCGAGAAATGTCAATCACCGCGCTCTGACAATAGAACTGTTTTCAAAACTCAATTGAAACAAGTTCAAGTGCTGCATTTAAGCAACTTAACTTTTACTTGATTGATTTTTTCGTGTTTCCGGGCACGTCAACAGCGTTGGTCATTAGTCCCGTTAGTGTAGTACATGTTGTTTCTCGGGAGATGGCGGTGATCTTTCCCCGCTGAATGGCGAGATCCGGCGCTGACCTACCGTCGGCTAATGGGGTTTCCGCCTAGACAGGACTCTCGCACCAGCGGGGCACCGCGCCAGCCGGGACAAGCTCTAAGCTCCCGACCGGTCTCCCGGAGAATATGGTAGTGCATGTTAGTAAAAGTGTGTGTGTGTGTGTGTGTAAGGAGGATAAGGCAAGGAAGAGGAAGGAAAGATTGCGAGCAGTCCGTGGTCCGTTTGTTAGGGTACTGCTCCGGCATTTGCCTGGTGTTGATCGGAGACCACGGAAAACTACCGATCAGAGCAGCTGGCCACTAGAATTCTCCTCCAGACAGCGACTGAATTCGACCTAGCTGAAAAACTAGTGCCGAAAATCCTGCCGCCGTCAGGACTCGAACCAAGGACCTCCCGGTCAGAGGCGCTGCAGTGACATCAGTTGATGCACTGAGCTATCGCTCCCGGTTTAACTTTTTAGTTATTCGGCTAATTAAGTAGATTTGAAAAACGTAATGTACATTCCTCTTCGACATTTGCCTTTCTTCGAACTCCCTCGATCATCCGAGAGAAATGTCAAATACATCTCTTAGGGTTGTCCTGACAATTGAACTGTTTCCAAAACTCGGTAAAAACCAAGTTCAAGTACTGCACTTGGACGCCCCGACCTGACCTACTCGAACCTACAAGTTCCCACTCGAACTGCACTGTTTATCCCAGGGAAGCGTTGAACACAGTGCTCATTACCCTCGCTTCCGCGACGGCTCTCGCGCGGGCCTTGCCGCTCGCAACCACTGCGTTCCACAGCACCGCGCCACGCCGCTCCGCTCCGCGCTCGCGCTTCCAAAATGGAGCCTGCTCGCTCCCGGGAGACCGCCTACCGTGACAGCGCTAGCAGCGGCAGCAGCAGCGACCAAATCCTATTAGGGGCGGTGAGTAATCACTGTACGCTAATCCAGCCATTAGCGCTGCGACTCATCTGTGATTACTCTGCGCGCTTACGAATATACGTGGGAGGTATGCCCTGGGATCATTCGTCAAGTGGACCCGCAAACAAATGAATAGAAAATATTGAAAAAATGCAATAGAATACTTCTGAGAAAATATTGATACACTAAATTCCTGCGATCCGTTGGGAATTATCAATTTTTATAGATATTGTGCATGTCGAGGCAAGGGTAGTTTATTTAAGATGTGCTCACCAATCAAAAACAACTCTCATTGAATGATACAAAAAGACGTCAATAGAATGTTGATTTTCTGATGTCGATGAGTGACACGAATTCAGTAAGACTATTATACTTCACAAGAAAATAATGTTTAGTGATGAACCATGAAAAAAGTTTTAGACGTATGAAAGTAAACGTAGCAATAAAAAGTTTAGAAAGTAACAAATTAATATTTTGTTAAAATATTTCTCTACGTTGTGGTATACCAAAATGACGATCCATTTTTATTATGGAAATGTCATCTTATTTGACATAGAATATAGAGATTTCAAAAGACGATCGCGAGGGGGTCGCTATGTGACAAATAAACAACCGGCGTTAAGGATCATTTTCGTTAGGTTGAAATGACAGCAGAGGCGGGATAAGCATTGTTTTGAAAGACAAAAGAAAAAGATAAAATTCGCATGCTTCCGCGTTTTTAGAAGAACATTCATTCGCTATTGCAACGCCGTGAAGAGCGGGTCGGCTCTTGATATATTTTACTAGATCGAGGAATGACTGTAATTGACAGTTGTATAAAGTTAACTATCGTTTCTTATATTAGGATAGAGCGTTCTTTTAAGAAGAAAAATACGTATCTAGGCGTCCACCCGAGACGTTAGTGAGGGAAGTCACGGATTATAATAGTATCGCCGGGAGAATTTAAAACCAGACACGGACATTAGGCGAGGACTTAATCCAGAAGAAGATTCTGCTGCGTCGACGAAGAAGGTTCTACGGGGCGCCATCGAACAAAGAAGTGAAGAGCGCGCAAAGACCCACCAATGGTTTTATAACTATTGTAATATAGAGAAAACTGGTAATGGCCAAAGATGAATTCATTTAGATTATCAATATAATAAATTCCAATATGTTAAGTTAAAAGAAAGCTGATTATCATTGTTCGTTACGTGCAATCCAGCATTTTAATAAGATTTTCAGATTCCTCGCCACTTCGTATGGGTGGCAGATTGAATAATTGGTTGCAGAGTAAATAGCAACAATTATAAACTTCGAGTTAACTGAGCTAGCTCAACATAATTTTGGAATGAGAGATATTTAAATAACGTAGGAATCATTAGGTTTCAAGTGTAACCTTTTCCTGGCGCCCAAATTATATTTATCAGTAATAATTATGTTTCAAAATGTCCCTCTATTTGGGGCTATTTTTAAATAGAAAGACGGGGCTTGTTTCAAATTGGCACCAGTCAACGTGGGGCATGTTTCAACGTGCATAACATGCCCGTTGAAGTGTTATCTGCAATGATAATATGATAAACTAGTGGTCCAGAAACAATATGTATTTTCTCGCCCGTATATTAACTCAAAATTACGCGAAAAACACTCAAATTTTCGAAAACTTGTTGATGACCTTACTTCTAAATATATTTTTAAAAACATATTTCATTAAGGAAACAATCTCTATCTTCATAATTGTAGCTGTAGGAAGA
Organism: Teleogryllus occipitalis; assembly: GCA_011170035.1. Taxonomy (NCBI): domain Eukaryota; kingdom Metazoa; phylum Arthropoda; class Insecta; order Orthoptera; family Gryllidae; genus Teleogryllus; species Teleogryllus occipitalis. Next base: position 70,979 of record BLKR01004669.1, read on the forward strand.
CACCGAAAAAAATTTTTAACTTTTGCAATATTCAAAAAATCAGGGTTTTCAACGAATATGAGACCTGCCCCATTCTCTTAAACGTTCACACTACACAAAAAAAAAATAATTAAAAACGATGGAGCAATTTTTTTGAAAAAGTGGAAAAAATCCAAAGGTACTTTATGTAAAGTACCTCCCTCCGAACTAAAATAACGGTTTCAAATTCAAGGGGCCACGACATCCGGCAGATCAATGGGAGAATATCAATATTGGAAAAATATGATCAGTTTAGCAGCTAGCGTTGTTCACAGACGGACAGACGTTTTTACGTCATTCGATATTTCGGTATCAAGGTCCCATAAAAAAGGATTCTGGCTACGATCACGAGATAGAGGATTTTTTCTAAATTTATGAACTAGATTTATCCATTTCTTCGTTACCACGGCCCTGTTGTAAGAGTTTTTTGCCGAAATTTGGTTTTTTTCCCGCAGCATTACATAACTTTCTTTCTACTACGCAGTGAGAAAGTAAAACGAATTATTTTAGGATGAATGTAAAATTATTTACAGGGTCCATTATCAAAGTAATGCGCATGATTTTATTGTTACGCGACTGTCCTTGGCAGCGCGGTAAAACCGGTCGGGAAATGTGGTGGGTGGTCTGATCTTCCAATGCAGCCAGTCGCCAGTTCGCTCCAAGCAGTGTGAGCGGAAAGACGTGCACGTGAAATTGTTTTTCGACTTTGTAACACGGCGCGATAGAGTATTCACTTGAACAGCGAATCGCCACAAGTTTTGCGTGAAACTTGGAAATAATGCAACCGAAACATTCTTGATGTTTGAAGAGGCCTTTAAGGACAATTGTATTTTAAGGTCACACTGCGGGACGTGGCACAAGGCTGTTTCGTTACTTGACTTCTGTCGACAAATAAATATTATACACTACGAGTGACAGAAAGAGTTGTGTTTACCTAATTCAGAATATTTATTGATTATTGGAAGGGTATGTCAAGAGAGTTTCATCCGTAAATTTCAATCTTCTAATTCTTATTTTTTTTGTAGCTACTACAACAATATGTTGGAATATTTGACACAGCTTTTAATTTACTCTTTATATTTGAGCTATCCAAAAACATAGTTCGTTTTTAAGGAAAGACAAAGAAAGAGACAAAAGAAAAAGAAAGAAAAAAGAAAGAAAGAAAGGAAATAAGTACATAATTATTTTCCGTTCTGGAGAACAAAACTTCGTATTTATAGATTAAACCTTTCCTATTTGGCAATGTGAATATTTCTTAGACATACTGGATCTATGATCACAGTCAGAGTCGCCTTTTCTCCAAAACATTTTGATAAATGAAATCTTTATATTACGGTTTCGTTTGTTTCTTAAATTACGTTAAATTTAAAAAATAAGATATCAGAAAAAATAAATAAAATATTTAATTTATGAGGTGATTCATTTAATGAGCGATTGAAAATGTTAACAAAAACGTGGAAATATTTCCCATTTTGCAATTGTTAACCATCGTACCGACCCCGCAGCTATTTGCCAGGTCAACAAATTGACTGATTGATTGCCCCAGCCGGGCATCGAACTCGATCTGCCGGTATACGCCTAGTTGCTCTAGATTCACCTTGTGGTATAGAGTAACCGTCGCAGGGTCTCTTTAATTCCTAAAGGCTGTTTGATAAGATGACTATTTCGGTAGCTCAAGTCACTGGAGCAACTGGATGTTCACCAGGAGATCCAGGTTCGATTTTCCGCTGGGAGCAGACATCAAAAATTTGAATCAAAAAAGTAATGTACATTGACGCACAATCCTTTCTAGTATGTCCGGTTAATATTAATTTCATATTATTTACATATATTTTTTGCATAGAGATGCTAACGATATAAGTCACTCTTTTCCTGAGAAAGGGATGCAAAGTTGGGCCTTACAGCAGGGACGGATCCAGCCAATCATTTGGGGGAGGGTCAACGTATATTGTTTTAAAATAATAAATATATTTATAATGTTGTATATTGTTTATGTGCTGTAGATATTATATTATACAATATTATTGTTTAAATAATTATATAATTCGAAAAGAAATGAATATTTAAATCAATTTTGCCAAATAAAGGAAGGTAAACGAAAACTCTAGGCCTCTTGGGGGGAGGTGCATGGCCCCCATGGCTTCCCCCTGGATCAGCCAGTGCCCAAGAGAACAGTTAAATCCCAGCCTGAACGCTCTACGATGGCTCTTGGCCCTCTGTTTGAGTGCCCCACCCGTGATGCGCCACCTGTTCTCTCTCCGCCGCGGGAACACGGAAAGCCACGCAGCGGCCAGCTCCGGCAGCCGCCCCCGCCTCGCGCAGCCGCTGACGCGCCCAGCAAAAAGTGGCCGGGCCCCCGCAAGCGCCGCGCATGCGCCGTGGGATGAGCGGGCCTTTAACGGCCGCCGCGATAAGCGCGCAAAGTCCTCTGGCCCCCGCATGCCGTATCAGGACGGGGCTCTGCCGCCTGGCCCCGTTCCACGCACCGTGCACCTCCCCACCCTACTCTACCTCACCCCGCCCATGATTCTATGCACTGCCCGCTTTCTATCACCGCCCCCTCTGCACATCCGCTCTCGCCCCCTCGCAAGCTCCCTCATGCCGCTGTTTCGGCTCACCCCGCCCGCTCACACCGCACGCTCACACCACCCATTCACACCGCACGCTCGCACCGCCTACTCACCCCGCCCGCTCACCCCGCCCGCTCGCTCACCCCGCCCGCTCGCTCACCCCGCTCGCTCACCCCACCCGCTCACCCCGCCCGCTCACCCCGCCCTCTCACCCCGCCCGCTCACCCCGCCCGCTCACCCCGCCCGCTCCCCCCGCCCGCTCACCCCGCCCGCTCACCCCGCCCGCTCACCCCGCCCAGTTCTATCTCCTCGTTCGTTAATCCCATCTGCGCAGCCCGCTACTTTCCATGACACCTCCGCACACCACACATATCCTCGCCATCCCCATAACCTCGCACACCCCACATTTCCCGTACTCCCCACTCTCTTGGCCCTCCCCTCACTTCCTGCGGTAACTCTCGTCACTCTCGACTTCACATAACAGACCACGGTATCCCGCGCACCTCTATTAGCCAGCTACAACTCGCTACCCCGTGATACCTACCACGTGTTGCCCGCGTCGCCCCCATCCCCGTTCAACCCTCACGATCGTCCCTCGCCAATCTTGGCCTGACACGCCAACCCACGCCACGCCGATCACACTACATCAACCCACGCTGCTCGACGAGATATTCGCAGGCGCATGGGTGGCTATCGCTGCTTTCATTCCGTCACCCGCCATTCCACCGAGTGCTGTCAAAGTTGGGCAGCTGTCTAACGACAGAGACTGCCCGTATGGTCCAACCCATGAGAGATATCGTGCATAATCCGCAATCAAGAGGCTAAAATAATTTACTGTCAGAAGAGCTAACTTGTTATATTCTCGCTACGGAAGAGAGAAATTGATGTAAAGCTGCGCGAAAAAAGGTAATTTTTGGGGGCTAAATTTAGAAAAAACTAGTGATGCTAAAAGAGCACGTACATTCTCACCCTATTTCCACGCAAAATTACGCGAAAAGAACATAAATTTTCGGAAAAATTGTAAATGACTTTATTTTAAAACTAGCTTTAAGGAACAGATTTAATTAAGGAAAGAATCTCTATCTTCATATTTGTAGTTGTAGGATAACGCTAAAAAAATGTGATATTTTGCAGTTTTCGAAAAATCAGGGTTTTCAACGAACGTGAGACCTGCACATTATCTTAAACGACCCACTATCCAACAAAGAAAGTGTATAAAAAACGATGGAGCCATTATTTTGAAAATTCGGAAAATGTCCCTGGGGCATAGTGTAAAGTACCACCTAGAATTAAAATATAGATTTTAAATTCAAGGGAACGCTACATCAGTGAGATTCATAGGGGAATATCAATTTTGGAGAAAATCGGCTGAACGATATAGCTGCTGGCGTTGTTCATAGACGGACGGACAGACAGACATTTTGCCGTCTAACATAATTACTAACCACACCTCATGGTAGAGTATTTTTTCCTTCTAAATTTAGCAACTGGATTTATCCATTTTTTGTTTCCCAGAACCCGGCAATACTCCGTTTCGTGATAATAAAATTCCTCTAACACATAGTGAAGCCAGAATCTATTTTTGTCGGTCCTTGATACCGAAAAATCGAATGACGGTAAAGCGTCTGTCTGCCAGTCAGTCAGTCCGTCCGTCCGTCCGTCTGTCCATTGTCCATTCGTCCTTCTGTCAACTATTCTAGAGGCTAAACCGTTCAGCCGATTTTTTTTTCAAAATTGATGTTCCACAATCGATATGGCTGATGTTGCGGCCCTTTGATTTCGAAACCGATACCTTGATTTTGGGGGTACTTTACACGAAGCCCCTACGACATTTTCCAAATTTTCAAAAACTGGCCCCATCATCTTTTGATTAAATTTTGTTGTTGGATAGTGTGAAGGACGTTTAAGAGAGTGGTGTAGGTCTCGTGTTCGTTTAAAACCCTGATTTTGCAATTGCAATTTCGAAACTTCTAAAATTTTTCGGAATCTTCCTACAACTAAAACATTAAATAATGAGATTTTTACCTCAATGAAATCGGTTTCTCAAAGATAGATTTTGAAAGAAGGTCGTGTACAATTTTTCGAAAATCTGAGTACATTTCGCATAATTTTACGCGAGATACGGGCGAGAAATTATGTGCTGTTTTAGCACCAGTAGTGTGAGCACCAAATTGTGAGCTCGTGCCCGCTTTTCGTTTGTGCCACAATACTTATCTTTGCTTGCTTCAAACGTGATTAAAACTTTCAGAGTTTATATGGTTGGCATATATGGAATTTATCAATCAAGTACAAATAAAATTAGTTAATTATTTATAAATAGGAAAGTATTCATAGGTTTGAGTAAGTGTTTTTGAAAAAGAAGTCGCTATAGTAGTTTTTTGTTCCTTTGAAATATATATTATTTCAGGAGAAATATCACAAGCCGAATAAAAAATGCGTACCATGTAACCGAATCGTACAAGTGCACTTGTGTATTGTGATACATCATGAATACGCGCACATTTGCTCATTGAACGTTTATAAAACAAAATAAATTACTGGCTACAGCTGTAATCTCAAATTACAGAGATTTACGTAATTACGAATGTGATGACATAGATTACGGTAAAAAGTCATTTGTATTTCCATTCTGCAATTCAATTCTATTTCTTTATAATCTCATGCAAACTTTGTATTATTTTTTTTGTTGAATATTCAAGCCTCTTTATACATGAGCTTAAGTGTTTTTACGAAAATGTCAATTTTTTGCGAGAATTTTTCATGTCTCATGATAATAAAAGAGTTCTATGATTAGCAATACGAGGTATTTGGTTTACTGATAAAAGAACATTCACTGAAATTATTTATCGCATAAAAATAAGCCTGCATTATTTTTTTGTATTAATCTGACAGTATATAAGAGAAAATTATCAGAGAATATACAAGAACGAAATCTTGTTTTCAAATAGTAATTCTGATATAAAATTATTTTGTAATGTTCTATTGTATCAACTTTACTCGCCCAGAGAATCGAATAGACGAATCGACCAATAGCCTTCAAGGATTTTCAGTTCGTAGACGGCATCACGGACAACAACATCCCAAAATATTTTCAAGTTTGAAGGAGTTGTGTCATAAAATTCCTTTTTTTGCATGGACCTTACTCTTAGTCCTCGAACAGAAATTTCTTACTTATGTTTGTTTGTTTTTTTCTTTCAAGAACGTGGTATAAAGAAAAGTATTGAGAAACTCATGACTGGTATCACAAATTGGGTGGTCTTAATTCTAGGTTAACGATTCGATTTACAAACTTCAAGCACGTCAGATATTTCTCCTATCCCTGCTGACCGTTAAGGTGGCTTTTTTTCTTCTTTTAGGTTGCTTTAAATCAATCTAACAGGACAGGACTTACGAAAAGTAAATAATTAGAAGAATACTTTTATAGTACTAATACACGCTCTGAATTATTATTGATTGAACTGTTATAATTTACAATTGCTCCGCTTAATGTAAAATTTTATGAATTTCACCCACATTAAACTTTTATTTAACGATTTTAAAAGGTCAGATAATTAGCTTCTTTAGCCATTAACCGTTCGTTATATGATGCTGTAATGATATTGCCGCTTCATTCCATAGACTAATTTGTTGCCGCAGCCCATTTCAAGTTATTCTTCCTCCAGTCATGTTCCATTTCTAGGGCACGAATGGCCTTGGAAGCGTGGATGTAAAAGAGGCCACGCAACTAGCAGCACACAGCGACACGCACTCTCTGTCGAAGGGTCGAGCTTGTTAATCGATATTCCGGCTGTGTAGGATCTAAATTTAATGCTCCATGCTACATTTTCAGTCGATGAGAAGAACGTTATGTTACTGATTTACTAAATCAATGGGCCTACGATAGTGTGCATTTACTGCTTGATCAGATGCCCGGACCTTGTAGAGATGTACCCCAGTGCGGTTTGAAGCAAGAAAGATTGAAACCTGAACAGAATTCTTGGTGCAGTAATTATACTTCTTCACCTTAATTGCTACCATAGTTCTCGCATCTTACTTATCACTTCAACGATCTCAATGTTTCGTATATTTTAATTTAGATTTTTATTTCATAAAAATCTTTTAAAATTTTTTCGTCAAAGAAATCGTAAATAAATTCTGGTAATTAATCATTCTATGAAGTATTATACTTTCTCTGAGAATATTATAATAATAATAATAACTATTATTGTTATTATTATTATTATTATTATTATTATTATTACGAAATATGAGTAATTGAAAGAAATGACTGACGCTCACGTCCACTGACTTTGAAAACCCAAATTTGTCTTTATTAATGATCGACTCCAACATATATTAATTCGATCTTTTCTTTGCACCAATATTTTGCAAAGTGTCATTTACATTTTGCAATACATTTTTTTCTTCTTTTATCTCTTTCTAGGTGGTTATCTCTTTCTCATGGATAACACTGAAAACTTAAATTGTTTTTGAAGTCACTTTCAAAATCCATACCTTGGCACTATCAAACTTAGAAGACGCTAAGTTTGGGGATTTCCATAATTGACATTCCTTGGAACTTCGGCTCTTTAACGGATCATTTAATTCCTTAATTTTCTTCCCTAAGTTATTATTGGTTTGTCATAAATACTCCCTCAAGTCTCCAGGTAAAAGCTCTTACCCTTCACCATTAAGATTTCATTGTTCGAAAATTGAAGAAGATTCTGGAACAGTATATATTGAAATAGAGGGCAGGTCTAGTTCGACTTACTATAAAATAGGATTAAAAGCCTTTAAAGATTACATCAAATTAAATGAAAAATGGAAAGGCATGTTTTGTTATAATTGTAAAATGATATTCTTAAAAAGCCTTTACTTGTTTAGAAAAATGTAATATTTTTTCACTAATTGGAAAATAATAACTTTATATCTAATTTGAAATGATGAAAATACAGTTTGACATATGTAACAATTAATGGTAGGTTTACAACTGAATTTCAATTTTAGCATTCCATTATAATTATTAACTTCGCTGAAGTTCATTTACGAAATTACATGCATATATTACTGAATCAAAGTGAAAAATAGAATTCATTTACTGAGATTGATAATTGAGTAGGTTTAGATTGATATACGTTTTATTGTAAACGGATTTTTCGGTATCAAGACCCCTCAAATCGTGAATTCAGACCACATAATATATTAAAGTAAATTTCTAGGAATAGATCTTCACTAATATATAATTTTTCGGTGTAAAAGATCTACAAAACGAGTTTTTGGCCGTTTTTCGCTAAATCGATAATATCTCGATAATATGTAAGTAGTGCGCAAAAAAGTAAAAAATATAAACACTCGTGTTCAAATAAAAAGTTTCGTTTAAACTTGTGAGAGTAGCTGGCTTAGGCAACCGGTACCTTAAAACACGGATACGTATCACGGGTTGCATATGTACGCACTATTTAGGCGATCCACCCTGCATCTGCAGAGCGTTTGCAAGAAAATTCAAAATCAGGCTTGTGTCCTCTCTCCATATATGTCCACTTAATGGCAGTAATAAAACTTGGAGGTGTTACTCACACATCCCTTATGTCATATGTCATGAACTTCTGGTTTGTTCTTATACACTGAAGAAACACTAAAATTTTTACCTTTAGTATCGTCATTTGAATGTTTTTGGAACTGAATTTGATATTTTTAAAACATACAAAGTAATTTATTTTAAAAAATTCGTAACACTTTTTTTCTATGTGTAGTATGCTGGGAATCTATCAGGAAGCATATGATTTATGCTAAAATCTCCAGTACCCTACTCTGACGACTGACATCCACCCATCAGGTTTGAAGAAGTTCCGGAAAGAGAAACATACTGTAACAGAATATTTTTAGTTGTGGTAGTTAAAATGGTTTGTGAATTGAGTAAATTATCTCAGCAAACCAAATCCATTTTCATTTTTATATCCTAAGCAAAATATATAATTTCGTATAAACTGAGAAGTTCCAATATTGTTTATATCACTGCAAACATTAATAAATATTTTGATATCAACCCGTGTTATCATTATATGGTGCCACAATAGGAAGATTACATTCATTTATGGTATAAGAGAGTAAAATAAAATTGTATTCCCTAGTGGAAAATTTGGCGTTCCAGACGACGATAGAAACCGAGGGTGCTAACTGTCACAAGCGTATTAAATCATTTTACTCTCAGATTCTGTACACATTTTTAACTATTATCTATTAAAAAAGTATTTTTCAAAATTGCATCACATATCTACGTATCATTATAGATCTAACCATAGTCACCATTTCATTGATCGCTGTTTTGTTGTGAAAGGGATATATACAAATTGCAAACTTTGGTACGATTTCTGCACTCACATGTAATAATTCTTAGAAGTAGTCAAACAAATCTCCGAAAATCGAAATGGAACATTATAATTTACAAATGAATACAAGTTTTTTTATGTTGTCAGGGGAAACGAGATAAATGGTGGTTTAGACGGCTGTAATTAATAAAAGAAAATACCTGGTACTTGTTAAGACATTAATATTTATATTATTTCTGCTGCAATTTATCACGTAACTTATCAATAGGTTCGTGACTCAAAGAAATTCAGTAATACAAAGGGAAGAATTCATACATTTCATGCTCGCCTAATGCGATTTTCTTAGATTGGGGGAAACAGGTGGGGCATTTTCCACTGTTCTTGCTACTCGTACGAGCTACCGCAAAACAATGCGCAGCGGAATTATCTTATTTGGCAGATCCTCCACTCTAATCAAAAGCGCTTAATGACGCTGGCAACGATGTGGCATTACGCACGTATGTTTCCTGATTACTTGGTCAATTGCCCATACCAACGAGCATAACCGTGTTTAACACCGCGATAATAATCTTCGCTTTTTTACTGAGCGGGCAGATACTAGCGTTTGGACAATGTTTCCTGAACCTATCGACCACAGCGCCTCCCAGCTAGTGACCTCAAATACCCGGCAAGCACGCTTCAAAATCTCGAAATAAATGTCCGTAAAAAAATCGCTTTTCTGCGACGCAAACAAAGGAGCTTAAAAAGGTGTGCAAAAAAGGCGCGGTGTTAAGCGAAAAACAGCGACGCCGGTACAAGAGTCGCCTTTCGACATCGAAACAGCGTAGCAACACCATTTCACGGCGTCGTGCGCGCGTTGCCGTCGCCGGATGGGGAGGGGGCGGCGGGACACGAAAACGGGAGAATGGGTGTGACGCCGGGGCAGGTTCAACCCCAGTTCCCTTTCCAGCCATGCCGTTGCCTCGCTTTCACTTCCTGTCTCCTCTTCCCAACACACGCCTCTACCAGGTTGTGTTCACCTGTACCCGCTCCACATAGCCCCGTCTCGCTCAGCTTAGCCCCTCCCCCCAACCGTCCATCTCCGCCCAGCTTCACCCAGTTCCGCCCGGCCCCAACCAGCTTCACCCAGCCCCGCTTCATTCCTCTTGCTTCCGTCCCGTTCCATCGTCGTTCTCGGGCTGCTCCATCCCTTTCTAGCCCGCTCCACCCGTTCCTCCCCGCTCCACCCCGCTCTTCCTTTCTCTGTTCCATTCCGCTCCGTCCCGCCTCTCTCCATCCCACACCAATCCACTCCGGCCCCGCTCCATAACGTTGCGTCCCGCTCCTGTCACCACCGACCTGCTCAACATGGTTTAACGCATTCTATATCGCTCCACCTCACTCCGCCCCGCTCCTTCCCACCTTACTTCGTTCCGTACTGCCCCGCTCCTCTTCGATCCTTTTTTATACTCCCTGCTTCTCTTAGATCCTTTCTGCTTCTCCTGCTCTTGTCTGTTTAATATTTTACCCCCTTTCACCATGCTCCTCCCGCTCGTTCCAGCTCCGCCCCTTCTCTGCTTCCCCTTGCTTGATCCGACCAGTTCCCGTCCCCCTCGCACAACACGGTCTCGTCCCGCTCGACCATGAAGCACCCCACCACAATCCGCTGCGCTCTACACCGCTCCGCCTTACGTTGGTCTGGCCCGCGCAACCCAGGGCCGCTCTCTGCCACCCACATCTCCCCCGCTCGATCCGGCCGCGACACGCAACATTCTGTTCGAAACCAGAATTTTTCCTAATGCTTTTTCTCTGCCATGCCTTCTCTCACCCACCCGCATTCGCCTAGACTGCGTTCTCGTCCCGCCGGACACCCGTCCCACAGCGCTCCAGCTTGTGAAGCTCCCCTGCTCCACCGCAACCAAGCTGCCTCGTCCTCTCTGCACCCTCCGCGCATCATCCCCTCACTGGGACAGCACGCGACCCAGCCGGCCTCATCCCTCTCTATCCCCGTCTCCCACCTCAGCCGCTACCCCGCCGCGCTGGGGCCAGGGGTCGCGGAGTTAGCGCGGGCAGGCAGCGGGGTGCTGCGGTGTGTCCTCCCCCTTCCGCCGCTCCCCGCCCCGCCCCGCCCCGCCCCGCCCCGGCACCGGAGCTGCGTGGGCGCAGGGGTCGCGCGGGGGCGCTGCGGTGTATCCGGGCGGACGACGCAAGCGCGGGAGGGAGGGAGGGAGGGGCAGAGGGGGGGGCGGAGGGAGGGGGCGGTAGCGGCGGCGGCGGCGGCGCGTTGCATATGGATGAGGCGGTGGGTCCGGGTCGGGGGCGGCAGCAGCGGCGGTGGCGTCAATAATCAGCCGCGGAGCATCCCCGGCCCCGCCCCCGCCCCAGCCCCGCCTTCGTCCCCCATCCCCGTAGCCGTGGCGCGCGCGCCGAGCGCCGCCGAAATTCCTCTTTCATCTTCCGCAATTACCGCGATGATTAACATATTAAGAAGGCGCCCGCCGGAACACGCGCTCGCCCTCCCGCCGCCCTCCGGTATGCCCTCCCGCCCATCCGCCCGCGAAGCGCTCTGCGTCGCGCTGCTGCCGCCCAATTTCATTAGCGCCCACCCGCGCGTCGTCGCCCGCGCCCCCGCCCCCGCCCCCGCTCGCGGCGCGTTGCGTAACCTTTATTATTTATTTTCAATCAGCTCATAATGGGGATCATTTGCTGTCGTCGGTGTTTTGTTCGCTCGCACAGTCAAGAGGTGCGTTTCCGATGAGCTGTAATTAATGTGTTTGTTTAATAACTGTGCGGTCAGTCATATTTTTTGATATCTGGCCGAAAATGTGTATTTTATATTTCCTGGTATTTGTGATTTGTTGGTGATGCCGATCTCAATACTTGAGATATATTATCTTGCCATGTGTTTTGAATAGAAACATTTGCGTCCTGTTAAAAAGAATTGATTACGTACGTAATCTTGATAGAGTTTACTATTATCATGCTATTTTCCTTTTCTCTTATGTCAATGCTTTTGTTATCGCTTTTGATGCTGATCCAAAGTTCTTGAATTATTACCCTTGATCAAAATCTGTTTACATTCGACGTCCAGATTTGTGGGACATATTTATGGCAAATCAATATCACGCGTGTTATATCTGAAATTATGAAATATTCATGTTCACACGGAGGGAAATCCTCATGTTTTTAGAACACAAATATTTTAATATTCTTTTCCTTTACCCTTGTATACCGAGGTTCCCCAAGGTTTAAATAGATAGTTATACACGTTCGTCTTAAATTGTGAGACATTGATTGATAGGGAAAGGTTATTTAAAATTGCGGTAGCACATCTTGAAATTTGCAATTTTATATATCCTAGTGTTTCAATTCAATTAAAATTTGTTTCTACAACATATTTTTCATTTTATATCACCTGAATTTTAAAAATCAATGAGTCACTTTCTCTATTTCTAGCACTTTTTCAGAGTGGGTTCTTTCAATACATATTCTCTACGTGTTTGTTCCTTCAATACAAGATAATTATCTATCATTTTGAAGCATATGCTATTTCCTTGTTTTATTGAATGTTGAGGCGAGGTGAGAGAATGTTGAGGTGAGTATTAACTGGTCTTCAGCCCCTTCCTCTTCTCCTTTCAATGGGAATTTTAGGGATTTAAAAATAAGAGCATTACCTGTATAACAGCTATGAATTTTTTTACTTATTACCACCCAGTTCTCCCGTTTTTGTAGAGAAAGTGTCGTTTCCTTCAGTGTATTGTGAATTACATTAGTATTATTCTATTTTTTACTCTAATTAAATGAAACTACAGGGGTTTTAAGTTACATTTTACATTTAATTTCCTTTTTTTATTTTAAGGGATTTAAAGAATCTGGCTATTTGATTTACGATTTATTCCATAGTTCGAAATCTTTTTGAGCATTAGGAACATTGTAATTAGAAGTAAATTTGAATATTGAATGACAATTATATCATACTTTACTTTCACTTTCTGTAACAATTTCACTGCCCAAATGAAGTGAATTCACCGCGACAAAGCAACCTCACAGAAATTCTGTTGTTATGTAAATTGGATTGTGCCTGATCACTTATCGAATGTTTCATATCACGAAACATTCAAATACATGATCAAGAACCATTGCACGCAGTCACATTATCGATTTGTGAAAGTAAACGTCGGAGTACATTGATTTCGAAGCTTTGTGAATCATTGTGAATGGAATTCTCCCAAATTGTTGTTTAATGAGGAGTTGGTTCCCCCAGAAATCAATTTATTCGAGAAGCAGCTGTGGAACTAATGGTAGTAGCAAACAAGGTGTTGAAATACCCACAATCCAACATACAACAAATATTCGCAGTATGTTTGAATAGTGCGTGGAGAACTGCGGTTGTTTTTCCTATTTTGTTTATTTCAGTTCGTGAACATAAATTCCTATTAATACAAATGAAAATAATGTTTAAAAATTTCGAATAAAAATAGGTAAGTACTTAAAGATAATGAGATAAAAAGATAATGAATGATTAATTGATGACTACGACTGACAACCACACAACACTAAGCTGGAATAATTAGCAATAACAGTTCTTACATCTGAATGTGTCAACATTTCAATAACGAATCATTACAATTCATTGTATAGCTGTAGTGAAAGTAAATGTGTTTTTTAAAAAATAAATAAAAACAAACATATTTTTCTAAATTATTTTAATTATATAAAATAAAGACAGTGAAAAATGATTTCAATAGTGTACTTCTTCGACAATTTGCCTCAAAATACAAAAATAACAACATTTTAATTATTTTTCTTCACTAATATTACATGACATGTATTTCATAATATCCTTCATTTTCAATATTGTGTCGTAAAGTTATAGCAGCTGAAACAAGAAAGAAACTTGCAACTGAAGCAAGAAAGAAACTTGCAACTGAAACAAGAAAGAAACTTGCAACTGAAGCAAGAAAGAAACTTGCAACTGAAACAAGAAAGAAACTTGCAACTGAAGCAAGAAAGAAACTTGCAACTGAAACAAGAAAGAAACTTGCAACTGAAGCAAGAAAGAAACTTGCAACTGAAACAAGAAAGAAACTTGCAACTGAAGCAAGAAAGAAACTTGCAACTGAAGCAAGATTGTGAGTTTATGCAGGAAGTCAGCGCCCCGCGCACGCCCAGCAAACACACGTTTTGGAACTGATTTCCATTCCTTCAACGACCGTGGCAGTCAGCAGCAACAATCCCAAATAGCACAAAATTTCACTTGATGTTCAGTATCTCTTTAAAAGCACTCAGTGGTTCCCGATGAGATCGCGGTTCGAATATATTACTGACAAAAGTTTTAAAAGTATCAATTTATGCACAAACTAACAGAAAAATGTCTATTTCCTGGAGTACAGTTTATTTCTTTACATGCTACAACATGTACAATATATTTTTTGAATAATTGCTAAAAATATATTTTTTCTTATAATTATATTTTTTGTAAAAATACTTATTTTGTGCTTCATGCATTTCGCAAATAATGATTTCACACACACAAATGAAGACACGTTTGGGATAATTAGATATTTGATACATCATATAAAATTAAGATATTTCTTGCCAGAAAATAATATGTACTATGACGCAAATGTGTCTAGATATATTAGCAGGCGTAGCGTGTAGCAATATTTTTGGAGAAAGTCCGTAAGAGGTATTGACCCTAGTGCACATTACTGTTGAAGGTAGTAAAAAACAATGCCTGGAATCTTTATCCAAGACAACTTACAACTACCCGCCTGAATAATGTAAAGGTATTCTGTGTCACTAAGTGGACCTGACATAACACCTTTACCAATAAACGGGGGTGTCTTATGTTTTTATCGACTGCATCATATCATTAAAATATCGTAATGAGTGGGGGAGATGCACAGTTTACAACTCTATCATATTGTAGAAAATGTGATGTTGGATTACGTGTACATGGCCTTGTACCATACATAGATTCGTACCATATCTTACACGTTAGAATGTTAAAAATTTACCATTTTTAATCAAGTTTAGTGAATTTTGAACTAGTGTTATGTTTAATTTTCATCAATAAATAAATAATATGGTTTAGATATATACAAAAAAAATGTTAATTTTTCTGTGTTAAGTGTCGGACCATTTAAAGTAGAGCGCATAGGGGCAGACTATTTAAAGCAGAGTGCATATGTAATGTATAATAAATTTGTTTCTGTCATGTTAAAAAGTTTATTAAGTATATGTATTCAAATTCAATTTTTAAAACAATGATCACAAAGAAAAAATATCTGGGCACTAATGGGTTAATATACTTGTTCAATTTTGGGAGTTTATCTTGTACAGTTACATACTTGTAGTCACCGTACATGTCATAGCGATTTATGAAGAAATAATTTATCGTAAAGTTAGTTTTCTTGTAAATTAAGCATATAATTGTATGGACTCATTATATATTACTCGTATAAATGAAATTGTATTAAATAATATTTCTTAAACGCTAATACTTTACTCTGTGATTATTCAGAGCCCGATATTTCTACTGCTAAAAGTTACAGTGGCAGCAGCGATGTCGAGAGACCAGTGATTTTTCAATTTGTCGGCTTTCTATTAGTCGTATGCATACAGACCAGCCCTCATGGTCACGTGGCAATCCGCGCAGAACGCCATTCAGGCGCACAGAGATCAGTGGTATTCGCGGATGTTACACTTTGTGTATTTGCCCCATGATCTGCACGCCCCTCCCCCCCCGCCCCTCCCCGCCCCGCCCCCGCCCCCGCCCCCGCCCCCGCCCCGGAGCGATGCAGAGTCCGTGTTCCGGCCACCAGGTGGCCGTGCGAGCAGCGGTGGCGATGGAGGCGGCGGCGTTTAAAATGCAGAATGCAAATGAGGAATTTGTTCGGTCGGATGTTTTCTTTGTATTGCATGGGCCGCAGGTGGGTGCTCTTTTTGTTCTACTGATGGAGCAGCCCTTTGCTCGCCCTGCGGTCTACGCAATCAATACCGGGATTTTTGATGGTACCCTTTTTTTACGCGCGTGCGAGTACTGCGCCATTTGTTACGTTTGTTGAACGAAGGTTATTAGTTTCCTCTGTGATTCTCGTTTTCGGAGCGAGTGTGTGAGCTCAGAGGGGCGCAGCGAATGGAAATGAAAAAAAGAGAGAGTTGGGTAAAGTATAAAAGTGGAAAAAAGTACAGGTAGGGAAGAGAAATCTTTTCTGTCTACGTAATCCCTTGTTAGCGAAAATCCAATTGCGTAGGGAACTAGAATGAAGATTTTTCGCATTTGATTTAATTTTGATATTTTTTATCCCGTTTTCTCTGAGGAGTTAATGTTGTTTTAAAGATCAAAAGCATTTTGAAATGTGGGATAAAATCATTTTCGTTTGTGACCGAAACGAGAGGCCGCAAAGCTCGTCATGAAGGAGCTTGGGCGTTC
The DNA here is from genome assembly GCA_011170035.1 of Teleogryllus occipitalis. Classification (NCBI taxonomy): domain Eukaryota; kingdom Metazoa; phylum Arthropoda; class Insecta; order Orthoptera; family Gryllidae; genus Teleogryllus; species Teleogryllus occipitalis. Next base: position 87,292 of record BLKR01004669.1, read on the forward strand.
TTGGCGAAATTCCGTCGAGAGCCTTAGCATGAGGGGAGTGGGCGGATTAGAGTTCTTTCCAGAACTTCTTATTTAAATCTTGGACTTGGAGATACGGTGCGTCGCTGCTAAGGAAATAATATACTTTGAGTCTACTTTCTTACACGCGGGATGGGGGAGGGGGTAAGAGGCCCTAATCCTGCTTAGCGCCGTCGCGCGGGGCTTTGCTTCCGATGAAGTTGTTGGGGGCCTCAAGCCTCCGAAGGCGCCTGCGCACTCCGCCATTACGTTCGCGATGCACGCCATTTTGTTATAAGGACGCAGATCGTCTGTGCTGTAGGAAACTGATTTAAAATTTTGAACGATTTATTATTATTATTATTATTATTATTATTATTATTATTATTATTATTATTATTATTTAAACAAATATTTGACAGACTCCATATCATTATATTTCTGTAGTTTCGGTAGTTTTTTTGATATTTTACAATATATTTTTTGTAGAATTTTAAAAATACTTTTCAAACTTTTTATTTGCATATTTTTTGCTTTTCAAATTTGTATCTTAGAGAGTGTCATGACAAATGAAGCAGACGTATGGACATTAAAAAAATAAACTATGGTTCAAATTATTAGTATTGGAAAATGATTTTTTGCGAAGATCATAAGATATTCAAAATTAGACAAAATTAAGAATGTATTGATCAGAAAGGATATGTATAAGATGCATAGAACTTTAGATGTTATAAAGTTTAAAAAATTGTCCTGGTACGGTCATTTCAAAAGATTGGAAGAAACTAGGTTACCTCAGATTATTTTCAAATGGTTTTCTACGGGAGAAGAAAAAGTGCGAAACGCCAAATTACATACTCATAGTTTGGGTAAATTGAAAAAAAAATTGAAAAGAAAAAAATGAATGAGGAAGATGGGAGAGACAGAGACAAATGGAGCATCTTGTAAAAATTATGGAAACAATGATATATTCATACATTGTAAAATTATTTAATGTTAATATTTTAACCGGGAGAACGTTTATTTGCAGAAATTAAGTGGTTTATTCATTCATTATTCAAATGGTCTTGCCGTTGTGCGTCTGAATAGTTCTAGCTATTTTAATTATATTGATTACCATTTTCAATAAGATGATACTACAAAATATATTCAGATTTTCAAATTTTCGTGATGTGCCGAATCCGCAAAAATTTGAAGATGAGATGGTACTTATATAACTAGTTGAAAAGCTTATTTTAAGATTAAAGGGCATGTAGATATTGTAACAAAAATGTTATCTTTCCATTTGCCTTTTTGATGTTTTCATTTTAATCAAGTCTTTAAAAATTATAATTGATATAAATGTTTACAGATATGAAAATTATGGAAGTGATTGTCTCCAAAATTGTCTGTGCTAAGCGTTCAAATGATGTGAGAGGTTTATTACATTTGTTGTTGTAATCTTATTCATCCATTATTGTTTTCCTTTTTTAGTGAAGGTGATAAAGTGAATTTTGTGGTAATTTTTTCCGTAATTTTAATTTACGGAGACAGTGAGAACACGAACTTGTCTGTATGTTACACTGTGAAAATAATTGTTTGGTTCAATATTTTATTGATGTAATTAAAATTTGAGAAGATTTTCTAATCTTTTGAAGATATGAAATTAACATTAATATTTTTCTCATTAAATTAAATGTTTTTCTTCTCCAAATGTCAGTTTCGTTTGCAAACTCATTTATTTGAGATGTACTACTTTAAATGTACTATTTTATTAGTAAAAATTCTTTTTATTGGTTTTAATTTTCTACAACATTAAATTTTAGTTTTCTTCGATATATTGTAAAAGTATACGGGCAATATATATATATATTAGAAATTTGGGTTATTCATTTTTAACCAAAGGAATTTGTGAATTCAAATATAAATGCTTCAGAGCAAAAAATGTTAGCACTATGGTAAAATGAAGAGCAAACATTCAAAATAACATGACCACTTCACTCTTTTCGAATAAAATTTAAAAATATAGGAAAAATCTTACAGTTTTCAACTCCATCTTTAACTAAATGAAAAGAGTACTGAATAATGTATTGTAAGACATCTCACTTTTTTCTTGGAAATAAAATTCTAGGTAAAAACATCAGAACTCAATTTTTTCCAAATGGACATGGCACCATTCGAATCTATGCTCCTCAAATATTAAGGAAGGAAACTTAGAAGATACCCGTAGAAATCTGCTGTGAACTGGAGGCCACTACAAATTACATGTGAATTGTCAGGGATTCGAGCTACAGAATCAGAGATAAATCGGTCGGGTAATTCTGGTATACAACATGGGTCGGTGAAGAATGATTCCAATTCAATCTGCACGTTAGCATTTTCAGGAATTTGTTTCCAAGAATGCACAGTATGAATTAATAGCAAAAGCTATTAGTCTCTTTTCCAGGGAGACGACCAACCCATCGCCAAAAAATGTCAGGGGCACATTTATTTCCTACATCCATCACATGTCTCCAAAGGAATATAAAATTTCAATTAATATGAAACTTCAAACAAATCAGTATTTCGCTCAATAAGAGAAATTACAACTTTCCATAAGATATTAATTTTTTGGGAAATTGCGCTTTCAGTAGTTATAGACACAAACAAGACTAATTTATTTTTAGGTGCTTAAAGATCATTTGAAAGACAAAAGATCAATTCTTGAATATTTCGTTAAACACAATCAAGCAGTACTAATGCAGTTTCAATATCAATTATATCATAGTCATTATATATAATAAGTATAAAATTATATCTTAAATCGCTGACATTTTTATTGATTTTCCAATTTTCTCAGCTTGTATCGTAAAATTAGAAGCAACTTGCACACTACCTCTCACTCTCTCTTCCTCGTGCTTTCATGTTAACACCCTTGTCTTCTAAAAGTTGCTTGAAGATCAAGCGATAATATTATTATTCTGTTGAAGTCCATTATAAAAATAAATTCACAGAATGTAAAAACAAATAGAAATCATGGCTTTTGACCATACTTACTCAACGGTGAGATCTTTCTCATTCAATAGTTACATAGTTTGCGTCGAATCCATATGAGATTCCTCAATTTTCATAATTATGAATGGTCTTTTCAGATGGAAGTTAAGTACCTGTCAAAATAGAGACAATATGCTGAATATATAGAAATTAAGGTAGTAGTGATTACTCAAATTTTTTTTCATTCTACATTTGTCTCTCTTTATTGACATTTTCAGTAAGACATGCCTTCTGTAGATCGTCAAAAATTAAAAATGGCTGCGTAGTGTTGGTCGTATGGTTTTGTATATATCTTTATAAGAACTATGGTTTGCATATAACGTGGTGTAGGAGAGGGTAAGTGAACGTTGAACGGATGCATACATTCCATTATTATATATCCATTTACATGAAGTTTATAATTCACACATGTCTTTACATAAACTTATAAAGAGTGAGGAGTTGCTAATTTGTAAACCATCGTTCTAGGTATAGTGCGATAAGAATTTAAACTAGTTTCTATTCCACAACTTGGTTAGTACGACCACATGCACGAATTGCAACAGCGACATTTGTACCTCGCCACAACCGCGAGCAAGAGCATCAACGCAACCTAGAAAACTTTATTTGCCTGCTCCTCATGTTTCCGTGCATCAATCACGAGCGCTTTGTGGCTCGGTAACTGCACCGTAACCGACGCAAGGCGCGAAGCCGCGAGCACCCCCCGCGGAGCCGGCTGGCCGCTGGCCAATAAAACACCGGCAATCCGATCGACATTCCGCCCCAGCGGCATGCTCCCTGAACATCCGTTAAAAACGTGCCGTCGCGCAAAACGCGGATGGATATATTTGAAAAGCAATTTTCGGCACGTGGCCGACGTACTCACCATTCCCGCAATCGTGTCGAAATGTCATGAAATTTGCGGTTGAAAAAGTTTTGAAACTTTGCGTATCGCTGAAATATGAATCGATTAAACGCGATAGACAGACAACCAAATAAATATTGTTCTATCTTCCGATGAGGATTTTTTAAGCGGGACGTGACGTTGCAGATAGCTGGAAAGTGAAGGTGAAAGAATGTAGCTAATAAATATCCATTTATTAGCTATCAGATTAACAACTGTATTGATTTGATCGTTCACAGATTTGTTTTAATGAAGTTTTTTTTATTTTTAATCGGAATAAATATTCTAAATGTACACATTATTTGGGTTTGATCCTGCTTCATTTTTATTATAAAATTCTGTTGGTTAATTAAAAATGGATTTTACTTACAAATTACTGACGTGTCGTTAGCATAAAGCTCTTTAACGTAAACTCATATATGACATGTATGAGTTGACGTTCGTATAGTTTACTCGTATAGCATGTCTCTAATGTTTTAGGACACCCGAGAAAAACGAATATTTTCTCTTAAATGATACACATCATACCTTCAACGTTTCGGAGTGCATGTGGTTAAAATACAATTTAAATCAAAAAAATATTTTTAGTTAGATTGAATTTGTTATTGACAGCGACATTGCCTAGGGCTCTAGAAAGCTATAAATTATCCATTGTAATTTTTGAAACTACATATTTATGTTGTGTAATGCAATTTATAGAAAAGAGTAGGCGGAAGTACTAATTTAAATATACCTTAAGTTGAGTTTTAATATGCATTATAATTCTTTTAAATTTTATTTCTATCATGAAAGTAAATATTGGATTGGAGACAAGTTCGGGTCTGCCTCACCAAGAACTTCTTGAGGTAAGTACTGTGATTAGAGCCACCACATCTCCTCTATGAGTTCGATTCAGGCTTCACCCCTTCAGACACGCACATTAGGGACTCCTAAGTTGACGTGTAACCTCGGCTGTTTTAGTCCCGCGTTTCTCCCACTGCCGTAATTTGCGTGCCAACCCGCATCCGAAGCGGAGAGGAGCAGTGCCTTGCTCGGCTGGGCGTGTCCGCCGTCCTCGAGGCCTTGTCGGTCGCAGGGCAGAGCGCCAGCGCGTCCTGGCGGCCCGCCCGCCGCCGCGCCGCGCAGGTGGCCCCTGGGGCGCCTCTAGACGACGAGGCGCGCACGACACAGGCGCTCCCCTCGCGACCCGCCCCTCCCCCTCGCAATTGGCCCCGCCCTCTCGCACATCCCGCCCCACACCGCTCCGCGAGCGTCTCACTGTACCTCGAGGAATAACACATATGGTAATTAGGAAGGACTAGTATACATACGTAATCGTGCGCATTGTAATAAAATTATAAAACCAGTACACTCGTGCGATACTTCCGCATGTACGAGCGGACGCCGACCTACCATCACGGACACAGAGGCACAGAGTGGTTCCCTGCAGTCATCTTCCTATCGTTCGTTTAGTGAAATCTACGTTCTGGACTGTTTTAATGGGTTAATATTCTTAATTATTTACATCCTAGATGTGGTGATATATAAACGTCATGTCACACATTTCTTGACAAAACGCCATGGAAACGTTGGCACGGGTTGCGGGGTTACCTAGGAGCCTCTCCGGTACAAAGAAGACGTTCTTTCGAGAAGCGTTCACGACTGATTTCAGGTGCCATTTTTGATATTCTTATACGAACATCGTTCTTTCAACGTTATTGTAACGTAAAGTTAATACCAACTCGAATAGTGCCAATAGTTATTACAATTCCTTTCATGTAGTTCGACAGACCCGCGTCCTAGTGTTTCCCTTTTCTTTCTGATTAGTACTAAAGGCTCTGCTTTGATAACGTTTCAGAAATCCATCGTTTTGTGTCATGAACCGCGTATTGAGAATGTGAATTATTGATGTGGATTACTTATTGTTTCCCGAGGTGGTTCAAGATGCATTCTCAAAATTTAATTAAATGTGTAAATACCGTATTGAGTTTTAGAATTTTTCCACTCATGCCTTCAGATCTCCGACACTACATAATACGACAATGTACGTGAAAATCACTCCACACATTCAAAATGTTGCCCATGTGTCGCATTATAATAAGACAACAAACTATTTAGTTTAAACCGCAGTAACGCCTAGTCTGGATGTTTTCAGAGAAGCCAATTTTTGTTTTTGTTTTTGCTTGTTACTGGTGAGCCCAAAACGGGATTTGAGGATGTAGAACCCTTCTTCCGGAGAAGCGAAGGATCTGCGGGATGTGCCTCGAAAATGAAACGGGAAGATCCGCGGATGAAGTTTCCGGAAGCGAAGTTCTCTTTCGAAGGTTGACTTCCCAGATCTGATTCCCTGGTGGCGAGTTCTACTCGCAATTCTTTGTTTGGAAGTTGCGTCAACTGCCGCTTAGAATGGAGGTCACGCTCTACCCTCCTTAGCGGCTTTCCTTAAGGCCGGGTTCCCAATCGAAGGAAAGAATTCTCTTCATAAAACTGTAGTTGGCATATATGTGTGTTAGTACCTGCTCTGTATTCAAAATTGCAGTGCCTCTGACTGGGAGGTCCTGGGGTTCGAGTCCCGATGGTGGCAGGGTTTTCGAAACTAGCTAAATAGCAAGGCCGAATTCAGCCAATGTCTGATGAGAATTGATTCCGGCTGCTTTGGTCGGTAGTTTTCTGTGGTTTCTCCGATCAACACTAGGCGAATGCCGAAGCAGCACCCTCAAAAACTCCACCTACCGCGCGCTATCATGCCTTCTTCTTTCTTGTCCTATCCTCACCCATTACGTATACGCACTTCCACTTACATGCACTATTCTAACATACTTGCCGGGACATTGGTTAGGCCCTTAGGGCTTGTCTCTACTGGAACGGAGCCTCGTTCGTGCGAGATACAAGGTTGAGGGAAAATCGCTGCACGGTGATGTAAGTCAGCGCGGGATCTCTTCATCTAGCTGGGGAAGATCACCGCCACCTCCAGCGTTCAATATATGTGTGTTAGTATCTATTTAGCACATTTTTTGCAAGACACGTACATATCTAAGTTATTTAAAAAATGACAACGTCTATCTATGCTCCAACTGAGGGGTCTGTTCTTTATGACGAGATTTCCTCTTTATTTTCGTTCATTTTCTTGTACCCCCTTTCGTAGCACCATGGCAATATTGCCGTGTCGCAGAATAACCCACAGCCTCCATAGCGGGTTTCCCCAACTTGAAGCGAAGGCAGCGAGATGGCAGGCGGATAAGAAAGAGAAGTTGCTTCCAGGAGAATAAAATTTCCATAAGGGCGCATTTGGGCGGCGTGCTTCCGGTGCAAGGCGCGGGCCGCGGAGTGCTGAACAGCGGCGCAGCGGCGCGCGAGCGGCAGCGTCGCGGCGCGGGGCAGGTGGTTAAGCAAGCGGCCCTATCGTATTTTACGCCTGGTTAATATTGTCGGCAACGCGACACAGGCGCGGAATACGCCGCCGCCTCCATCGCCGCCGCTGCGGTTGTGGAGCCTCGCAGCAGCCGGATGTGGCAGCGTAAGGGCGGGTTTGGAGCGGGATGTGGCGGAGAATATGCGTGGGCGGGGTGAAGGTGGGAGGAAGAAGGGGAAATGTAATGTAATGTAATAGCGGAAATGGGGGAGAGAGATGGGTGGAGATGGAGGCGAGGTGGAACAATCACGGGTGTGGTACGAGGACCCGGTTGGAGAGGAACGAGGAAGAGAGGAAGTGGTGGGATGACGAGAGGGAAGGCGGACAATTCCAGGAAGGGGGAGAGCGAAGGCACGATGAGTGTGGTTAATGTAGTTAATGAAGACGATGGCATTAGGAGAGCATACAAGGGGTTGAGAGAGCAGAACGGGTCTGTGGTAGAGAGCGTAGAGTTGAAATCGAGGGCGGGTGATGTCCGTTGTTTGAATGAGGCAGAGAGCGGAGCCAAAACAGAAAGAAATGTAGAAAAATTGGCTCGGAGTCATTGAAGACAAGATGTATAAGGCCCGGCACACACGTTTCGGTATACCGGTTCGGTTCGGTTTCGGTATAACGGCGTGTGTGCCAGCCACTGCAGACCAAACTCCACCGGCGTAGCGATCTGCACAGGTGACCGGAGAGGAATCGAAATTCAATTCTTTATACCTGAGCAGGCTTCTAGACCTGAGCGTGTGTGTGTCACTCCGGCGCGCTTGTACAGTTTTTAAGTTAGTTGTAGTTAGTTCCTTGAGTCGTGAACGTCGGTGATCTTTGTATTTAAAGGTACAATATTGTTAACTAGTGACTACGCCTACGATACACTTTTTTCATCACATTATAGAGAACTTCACATGTCTTTGCAACTATTTTGCCGAGAGCTTTTGGTAATATAGTAGAAAAATTGAGAAATTCGTACGATCGACCTTTTGCAAGGAATCTCAAAATAGCTGTCAGCCTGTGATGAAGAGGAATAGAAGTTCTCATAACTATATTTTTCTTTTTTATTAGAAGAGTTACATGTGACAACGGTTTTTGGTAGATTTCTTCATTTATTTATTTATTTATTTACGTCAAAAAACAGTTAAAAACTGCGTATGACGGGCTATGGGGAAAAGTGGTGTGTGCACATTTTCAAAATTCTGTGATCTACACTAAATCATATACTACTTAAGTTTTGAATTTTGAAAGGGAGAAAAAAGAAAGAAAAAAAACTCCCATGTAATAAAATCTATTTTCAAGGATAAACAAGCAATAAATTTTGAATTTTGAAAGGGAGAAAAACAACAACAAAAAATTCCTATGTATAAAAATCTATTTTCAAGGGTAAATAAGCAATAACTTTTGAATTTTGAAAGGGAGAAAAAAACAACAAAAAAAACTCCCATGTAATAAAATCTATTTTCAAAGATAAATAAGCAATAAATTTTGGCTCTTATTACTTCCTGCCGCGACAACATGGAAACGATAATTTGAATAATTATATTTCCCACTGAATTCTAGAAGACGTGCACAGAAAATGAAGTTACATTTATGTCCAGAAGCAAAACAAGGGGCCATCTCAGCATTTGCTCAATGGATCAGGGAAACTGGACGAAAACCTGATCGAGATGGGGGTCATTGACCCGGAAGCTGTTACAATAGTTGTTACAGGTTGTTTATACTCATTTATACAGTCAAAATGGTAATTAATGCATTATGTATCATTGTTAAAATTAATGTTACTTTTCTTGTGATGCTCAGTATAGTCTCTAATTGTATAGAAACAGTTATGCAGCAGAAACGATTTCACTTGGGATTTAAACTTTTCTATTGAATTTAATCGTTTAATGTCATCTGGCAAAGTGTTGTAAAATAATGTACATGTATTGTATGTGAATTTTTTGTAATGAGCTGTTGATACTGTCACCTGATGAATATGATTTCTACGTCGAGTGTTATAGTAATAGACTTCGGCATTTTCTGAAAATATATTCCCGCCCTTAAGCAAGTCATTTTTACAAAAACCACTGATTCGTAAATAAAAAGACACGGTAATGTTAGAATTCCTAGATTAATGAAGATAGGCTTACAAGAATCACGTGGGTGGGATTTGGTTATTATTCGTACAATTCGTTTTTGTAATCTAAAAGTCTGGGAGCTATAAGATGTATTTCCCCAGAATATTATGCCATATCTCAGGCGGGAATGAACATTCGCGAAGTATACACAACGAGCAGTATGAAGGCTGACTGAATTTGCAAGAATTCTGAACGCGTAGCATAATGAACTTAATTTTGTGTTCAATTCATTTAAATGGACGTTCCATTTAAGGTTTGACTGAATTGAGAGACCTAAAAATTTTGTTGCATTAACATGAGTCAATGGTACACTGTTCATTTTCAATGGAGCACAGAATTGTTTATTTGAAATGGAAAGCTGCATTAAAACCGTTTTCTTTTCGTTTACTATTAATTTGTTATTTCGGAACCAATTTGAAACATCTGATATTGTACTATTTACGGTTTCTTTATTGCAAAGGATGTTCGTATCATCCGCAAAGAGAACCGTTCTTCCGTTTCGAATCGTCGAGGGCATATCGTTTACGTAAAGTAGGAACAGAATAGGGCCTAAAATCGATTCGTGAGGAACACCACATGCAATGGGCAAAGAGTCGGATAGGTGCGTACGTAATGTTCCATCATTCCAGTAAGGTATTTCAACTCTCGTTGATCGCTGTTTAATCGCTTGAGATCGTTGTTTAAGGTACGAACATAACCAATCTAGAGCAATACCACGAATTCCATATGAAGGTAATTTGGAAAGTAAAATGTCATGATCAATGACGTCAAAAGCTTTCGAGAGATCTAAAAATAATCCAATAGGTGCCTCGTTTTGATCTAATGATGAGGCGACATCTTTAAGAAAAGAAAATATAGCTGTTTCCGTTGATTTTGATTTTCTAAATCCATATTGGCAATCTGAAAGCGCGTCGTGTTTAGTGAGAAAGGTTTCCATTCGTACGTAAAAAAGTCTCTCTAATATTTTTGAAAAAACTGATAGAAGAGAGATGGGCCGATAATTTTGAATTTCATTTTTGTTGCCTTTTTTTAAGAGCGGCTTAATTTTAGCTGTTTTGAAAATATCTGGAAACGTTCCAGTGCATAAAGATGCATTAAATATGTGAGTTAACGGGTGTGTAATGGCATACGCACAAGTCTTTAACAAAGAATCTGGGAATTCATCTAAACCGGACGAATATTTATTTTTTAGTTTACCGATTATTTTGAGAATTTCATAGGAAGAAGTTTCGGAAATGAACATTGTGTCTAAAATTTTGGGTGCACTGTCTGTTTTTGAATTTTGTGCCTGAAGACCCTTAGTGAGATCGGCAGCAATTCTCGAAAAGTATTGGTTAAAGAGACTAGCCACTGTTGCCGGATTGTTGACATTTATATCGTTATATTTTAAAACAACATTCTCTACGGGTTTTCTAGTTGATTTGGTAGTATTTTTTATTATATTCCACATTGATTTTGTTTTATTATTTGAGTTCAAAATATCCTGATCGGTTTTCATGATTTTTGCCTGCCTTATGACTTTTCGTAACAATGTTTTGTATTTTTTAAAGTAGATAAGGAAATCTTGAGATACGTCATGACGTTTAGAAATGAAAGAAAGAATTAGCTTGTTTTTACAAGATGTCCTAATCCCTTGTGTTATCCAAGAATTGCTTTTCCGTGAAATATTTAATTTTCGTTTTTGAAGAGGAAAGCAAATGTTAAAATGAATTGAAAGAGTTGAAAAAAAAGAATTATATTTCTCGTTTGTATCAACAGTATTATAAACCGCTTCCCATGACTCCTGCATCAAGTAGTCTATGAATAATTTAATTTTACTTTTAGTAAACAATCTAGTCATACGTGTATTGTTTATTGTGTCAGTGATCGCATTTCTTATAATGGTAAGAATTTGTGCATCGTGGTCACTGTATCCTAAATCTTTTGTTTCAACTTCATATCGAGTAGTAGTTTTGTTAATTATAATTTGATCAATTGCCTTCATCGATTTTTGTGTGATTCGTGTAGGTACATTAATTGTAATGTCTAAATTGAAGGAATTAATTAAATTGAGAAACTTTTCTTTCTCGCAAGATTCGACCAGAAAATCAATGTTAAAATCTCCGCATACAACAATGGATTCAAAAGAGCGATTGCTGACTTTGTAAAGTGTTATCTCCAGGTTTTCTAAGAACAAAATATAATCTGCAGTTCTCTTTGTTGGAGGTCTGTAAATGCAAAGTATTATCACTTTTAGTGAAGTAAGATGTACAACAGAAATTTCGAAAATATTTTCAATGGAATACACATTTAATTCTGCCAAGGGGATAGAATCAATATTATTTCTAACGTAAATACAAGAACCACCATACGTAGGACCTTTATGCCTAATATGAGGAATAATTTATACCTAATATGAGGAATAAAAACAGCAAAAAAATTAAATAATGATACAATGATACACGATGAGGATGCAAAAGAAAAACACACAGATAAAAAAGATGTGGAAGATAAAAAAAGATGAGAATGCAGAAGATTAAAAAGAAGAAGATGAAAAAGGATGAAAAAGGAAAAAAACATGAAGATGAACATTACAGAACAATAAAGAGAATTTGTCATTCATCTACTTCGGAAAATAAGTCTTACGCCAAGACAAAATTGTTCCCTCTCCAAACGAACCATTTTGCACTGCAAAATTTTGCAACGTAAATTGAAACGCAAACGTATTTCGTTGCGGGTAAATCTATTCCTTCGGGAGTGTCGTGGAGGTGACGGCAGTCCATCGGGGAAGGGGGAGGGGGGCGTGGCGGCCGCCGCGGGACGCATCGCTCGCACTGAGTGACGCGGCCGCGCGCGTGCGAGCACGCGTGAGTAATGCGGGCCGCCCCAGGTGCCCCCGCCGCCGCACGCCTGACAATTAGCACCCGCGTGATAAGGGGCGCGAGGCCAATCACTCAGGGGCGGCGCCCCCGCACCCACGCCGCTGCACACTGCCTCCAACCCTGCGCACAGGCCCACTCATGAGGACGGCCCAACTCAATCCCCGCTCCCACCCACGCACCCGCCGGCAGCCAACAACTCCACGCCCACCCACTGAGCACCTCAACTGAACTCCCGCCCACGCCCACGGCATACAAACCTAGGCCCACGTTCACACACGAGGTAATCCCAATTCAAAGCCAGCCTCCGCTAACCTCAGCTCACTGCAACCAGGCGCCCACGCCCACTCACGAGGACGCCCACACTCAATGCCGGCTCCCGCCCACGCACCCGCCGGCCGACATCAACCTTACGTCCACCCACGAGGACGGCCCAAATCAATCCCCGCTCCCGCCAACGCACACGTCGCCCGCTTGCAACTTCACCCCACCCCCACTTCAGGCCCCAACTGAACACCTCCCGCCCACGCCCACGCACTCTTCCGCCGTATATAGCCCTACGCCCACGTCCACACACTTGGTCACTCCAATTCAAAACCAGCCTCCGTTTACACCAGCCGGCCCGTTCTTTGCCGCCTGCAACCTGGCGCCCACGCCCTCACGAGGACACACCAACTCATCCCCCTGCTCTCACCCACACAGATACACACATGCACAAGCCCGCCACCTCCAACACTGCACCCACGCCCAGTTACGAGGCTGCCCTAATTTAACCCCCGCCCATTCCCACACCCACACATCAGCCCACCGCCACAACCCTGAATCAAGGGCCATTGACTTGATTTCGCCAACTCAACCCACCCTCCACTACACGCCCGTGGGTGGGTGTGGGCGCGGTGATGCAGGCCCCGGGCGGGTGCTTTGGCATGGACGGGAACCGGAATTGAGTTGGGTCATCCTTGGCGGTGGGCATGGCCGCAGGATTGGAGGTGGCGAGCGGGTGTGTGGGCGTGGTCAAGAGCGGGGATTATATTGGAGCATCATAGTGAGCGCGCGTGGGTGCAGGGTTGGACGCTGCGGGCGAGTGTGAGGGCATGGACGGGAGCGGGAATTAAATTGGAGTGTAATCGTGGACGCGCGTTGGTGCAGGATTTGAACCACTGGTAACCAGCGGTAGCTCAGTGCATCAACTGATGTCTCTGCAGCGCCTCTGACCGGGAGGTCCTAGGTTCCCACTCCCCACGGCGGCAGGATTTTCGACACTAGCTTTTCAGCTAGGTCGAGTTCAGTCGCTGTCTGGAGGAGAATTCTAGCGGCCGGCTGCTCTGATCGGTAGTTTTCCGTGGTTTCTCCGATCTACAACAGACGAATGCCGAAGCAGAACCCTAACAAACGGGCCACGGACCGCGCGCGATCTGTCCTTCCTATTCCTTGCCCTATCCTCTCCCCTTACACACACACTTACACTAACATGCACGACAGTAGCACATATTCCGGGATACCGGTCGGGAGCTTAGAGCTTGTCCCGGCTGGGGCGGTGTCCCGCTGGTGGGAGAGTCCTGGTTAGGGGGAAACCTCACTAGCCGAAGGTAGGTCGGCGCCGGATCTCGCCATCCAGTGGGGAAAGATCACCGCACACTTCCTGAGAAAAAAACATGCACTACACTAACGGGACTAATGACCAAAGCAGTTGACGTGCCCGGAAACACGTAAAAATCAATCAATCAAAAGCAGGATTTGAGGCGGCAGGCGGGTGCGTGGGAGTTGGCATGCACTGGAGCGCGAAGGAGGGCGGGACGTGGACGGGAGCGAGACGTTCTCGCGGGTGGAAGG
>BLKR01004670.1:0-101291 GCA_011170035.1 Teleogryllus occipitalis
TTTTTTAAATTTATTTATTTATTTTACATTGGCAGACATTACAACGTTCACCCGTGAGGCTCTTCAGTTGATTGGGCGAGCAACTTTGTATCAGCAAAGCGTGAAGGGGGTAATTTCGTGTTACCTCCCTGGTAATGATTATAACTTCAACCAAAGTTATTGCGAGGAAATTTTGTTAGAGAGTAATGATAGGGTTTGGAAAGGAGATACTATGGGACGGACAGGTAAATGCAAGAAATGTTCTTACCTTATCTAATGTCAGAGAGATATTGAAGGAAAATGTGGAATGGAAGTCTGTTTCTTAGGCGGGAGAGTAAGGGTTGATCGGTTTTTATTTCGTAGGTGACTGCACCTTGCACATGACTTAGATTATTGAAGAAATTATGTGCCAGCTTCGTAATAAAGGAAGTAATTGGTTCTATTGCAAGATCGTTGTGAAGGGTCTTGTTGCTGACAAACCAGGGGGCGTTTACTGTTATTCTTAGCATTTTGTTTTGGAAGATTAGTAATTTCTTTAATGTGGATGGAGCAGCTGAAATCCAAACAGGGCATGCGTAAGTTAATATCGGGCGAAGAATGGATTTGTATATGGTTAAAGCAGAATGAATTGTTAAAGAAGAGTTACGGTTGAGAATGGGACGTAGAATAGCTAACCTTCTATTGGCTTCGATTACTTTGGACGAGATGTGACTGTGCCAATTTAGTCTTGTGTCCATCAGAACCCCGAGATAACGAATAGATGAATTCAGAGGAGACCAAGGAATGATAGAAGATGCGAGGACCTCAATGTTCGGTGACCCGCCCTCATTATTCAGAGGCACGAATTAAAACAGTTTCACTGTCGCCCCGGCCTTCTCAGGCTAGCAGCCATTTTATCTCATCTTTCTCCCCTTCCGCGATGCCGTCCAACAATATTATTCTCGGAATAACTTCTCAAACTGCCAAATCGTTGCCATGTATGGCACCGCGGCGTGAATTATTATATTAAGAAATCCTCATAGATAACCAACTATATTACTAATTAACTAACCAAATAATGATAATAAAAATATCGTACTCAATGATTCCCATTTTTCTTTTATATTACATATTATATATAATATTAAAAGAAAAAGTCCTTTACGCTATCAAACATCAAAATTTCATCAACAAATTTGGTCCCGTTTTTAAGAAAAAATGGTTTAAAGAAAATAACTAGTGGTGCCTCAGAATGGCTACAGACTTTCTGACACTAGTTTTTTTCTATATTCTTTGGGCTGCCATTAATATCCACCTAGAATACATTTAAAAAAATTCCCAATTTTTCGGATTTATAATAGTAGAACCGAAATATTACTTTTAGGATATTATAGTAAGACGCGAATTTCAAATTTTTGAACTGATAAAATTGGTTTTAATTTTTTTCACTATCGTACACATTGTTTAAAAATTTTAAAAAATATATATGGTATATAATGTTATAAGACACATTCTAGGGTAGAAAACTGAGACAGTACTCCAACGTTCTCACGCCGAAAATCCATTTCAAAAATGTATTTATTTTTTTTCTATTTGAATTTGGCGTCAGAATTGGTTGGAAAATACCTTAAAATGCAACTATTTTTTCCTGTCTCTCCGATTTTTTTTTCAGCCTGATACATACAAGAGGAGCTGAGAAAAAAAAATAAAACATGAAAAACACGTTTCTCGTATCTCTGTAACAGATTGCTCTACGAGATTGATTTTTTTGTTTATCTAAACATTTTTGATTCTCTTTCATATAGTGCTGGCCAGCTAAAAAGACCAACTAACGGTACAACTTTTGAAAAATATCACTATCGGATGAGAACATGTATTCATACTGGATTTAGGGTAGTTTCGTTTCGATTTGTGTTTGTGAAAGCCGCTGCCAACCATCACACAATTACACTCTACGCATTAAGTTTACGTAGTAGTGACATTTTTTCAATTTAAGTTTGGAACCAAAAATCGACCGCTTCCATAGATTCCGCCTACATTAAAAGCCATTCATGTGAAGTGTGCTATGCCAATTTTCTATTTTTGCTAGGGATTTGCCGGTTTTTTGTAAATCTGCATTTAACTGTTTCCTGCTACACGTTTTTGATTTTTATTCATAATTTTCCACTTGTTTTTCATCGGTAATCATAGTGAAGTTAGTTGTAATAGTTGTAGTAGTAAAAAATACCAAGTTACGATTTACCAATTTTGTTATAGTCATTATTAATTTTCCTGAATACTATTTATTAATAATTAGAAAATAATGGTCAGCCCAACTAGAACTGCGCCTGTTCTTAGTATTTCGCCATTAAGGATAATGCGCTTTCAGTTTCCATCAAAAGTGGATTGTCAATTTATTTTGTGGATAGTGGAAGTTATCAGTGGAAGAAGGAGTGCATGTCACGCACACTTGTTTGACAATATGAGTGGCAAATGTATTACAGGAAAGATTAATAGTTTTGTAAATCTGGTTAGAGATAAGCCATTAACCTTGTATTTAATGGCTAGTATATTGTATGAAGTAGATGCATGATTGATGAAATAATAACTTTTCGTTCCCTAGGATTTGAAATTCATAACATCCTTTGCAATAAAGAAACCATAAATAGTACAATATCAGATGTTTCAAATTGGTTCCGAAATAACAAATTAATAGTAAACGAAAAGAAAACGGTTTTAATGCAGTTTTCCATATCAAATAAACAATTCTGTGCTCCATTGAAAATGAACAGTGTACCATTGACTGATGTAAAGGCAACAAAATTTTTAGGTCTCTCAATTCAGTCAAACCTTAAATGGAACGTCCATTTAAATGAATTAACACAAAATTAAGTTGATTAGAATTCTTGTAATTCCTAAAGATAGTTTATCTCCACACTTTTGTTTTAACTTTTAAGAATAATTACCCGTACAGAGAGGACCATACTATATATTCAATTTACTTTATCCTTCACCATTATCATTATTATTCCAAATCATTCTTAGTTTTGACAGAAGAACTTCTCTCGTATATTTAAATATACATGTAATGGTCTTTTTAATTTTGGCTCAGTTTATTGTGGACCGTCATAACATTATTAGATGAGAAGCATTTGTGAAATTATTTCTAAAACTGGTTTTGGGCAATTGGCACCATTTCTCTCTCTTTAAATTCCACATACATTTGGAATTTCTTTAACACATTATACTAATTTTAATTCTGAAAATAACCATTGTCTTACCTTGAATTTTTTCACAATTCCTATAAGAACAACAAGAGCGTGTACTTTTGTAATAAGTATATTAATCTTGTACTGTTTGGCTGCTTATTGGGAATTATATGGCATGCATTTGTTATGGAAACTGGTATTTGAAATAATTTTCATTGGAATTATTCAACAAGTGAACGAGAGTGTTATCTGACGTAATTACTGCATCTTTAGGTAGTAGTTTATAGTAATGTAGTTACAATAACGTAATAGAAAATTCAATATTATGTGCAAATATATATTTACTATGTCATTTATATTCACTGTGATATTCCTGTTTCAATAAATAACTTACAAAATCAAAAAGTTATATTTATTACCATAAGTATCCCAATCTTATGTATCACACCCTGCTGATGACAAAGTGATGATACAAGAGACTGAAAACAAGCTTTAAATGTCCATTTTTATCTTAAAGAAAACACTTGAAGAATATGGACTTCAAATGTCCGCTCAAAAATAAAAAGTCATGGCATTCCGAGGCAAATATCCAGTAAGATCTAAAATAACAATAGGAAACTATAATTTAGAACAAGTTAGCAACTTCAAGTACTTAGACTGTGACATATCCTGTAATATAGATCATGACGTGGAAGATAAACTAGTAAAATTCCGAAATGTTTGTGGAACGATACATAAATATCTTAGAAACCGAACACGAAAGGAGACACGGCTTAAGTTTTACAAGACAATTGCAGTCCCCACACTCATGTATGCCAGCGAAACATAGGTGAACACGAAAAAAATCAAAAATAAAATACAAACGGCGGAAATGAAATTTCTCCGAAATACACTAGGGTGTTCGCTACTCGACAAGAAACAGAATTCTGAAATAAGAGAAGTTTTAAAAGTCAAAGAATTATATGAAATCATTCTCGAAAACAAGTAAAAATGGTACAATCATGTATCGAGAATGCCAACATACCGACTTCCATTCATAGCTATGAACTATAGAACAGAAGGAAGAAGGGACATTGGCAGACCGAGAAAAAAATGGGTGCCGGAACAGGTCACATGACCTAAACCCTGTCAGGAAGAAGAAGTCTTTTTAACGTCTCTTTTCCTCGCACTTATTGGTAATAGTAACTCTTAATTAACTTGTTCATAGAGTTAATATTCGTTTACAGATGAATATCTTTTTTTTAATTCTATCGAAAAACGAGACATATATTATTGACACAGAGAACAGTCTCTCAACCGCGCCAGGAGTGTGGATGATCAGACACAAAAAAAAGCGAGGGAGTTGATCGGAGTAATAGTTTCATAAGTTGGCAATTCCGACAGGAAATTGTTTATGCTGTCGAATTGCGAATCTAGTGCGGCCTAATACGCGGCCTGGACTATATGATGGAGATTATCGCGATCGCACCGCGATTATCGAATTTGGTTTGGGGGCAGATTTCACCATCCTATTTGGCTATACCCTTTCTGTGAAAAAGAGCTTCAAATTTCGCATTCACTGTAAGGATACACGCCATTTCCTTAAAAATGTTTCCAAATTTTTCAGTGAAAATTGCCGTTTATTGCGATGTTTTATCTTCTATAATATTGATTGATTGATTTTTTCGTGTTTCCGGGCACGTCAACTGCTGTGGTCATTAATCCCGTTAGTGCAGTGCATGTTTTTCTTCTTTAATATTCGTATAGTAGTATTTCGCTTCTACTACTAGGAAACCGAAAAATGGCGGCGACAGTGGCAGCTGGCAAGTGGATGGGGAAGACCGTAAAGCCAGTCCACACCAAGGAAATTAGAGAACTTCACTACGAGAAAGTCTGTGCCATTCTGTGGCACCACTAATTCGTTTGTTTGTTTGTTTGCTTTGGTTTTGTCACATACAGTAGCCAGCTGCCATCTATCACCAGACGGACAAACGGACGTTTTCAAAAAACCAAACCCTTTCTCGGTTTCAGGGGACCCCAAAACGTTTTTCCACATTTCACCCCAATTCCATTGAAATCTCGAAATCGATTTTCCGCAGCATTACATAACTTTCTCTATAATACGTGTATACTCCGTATATACGTACGTATACGAGGAAGTAAAAACGTTTAGAAATTATTGAAACGCTACTCAGCGTTTGTGCAGGACTCTTTCATGGTTGAACAGAACTTTACTCAGTTTCATCTCCGAACTTCAAAAATCTTAAGTTTTAATTAACAACTCTACTAAATCTCAGTTGCTAACACAAAGCTGAGAATCCTCGTTTATAAAGTCTCCGTGTAGTGCTTGTCTAAAAAAAAAACTTACAAACTTTGGCGACTTGCGGGGTTCTGTGATGGTTGAACAGAACTTCCGTCAGTTTCCTCCCCGAACTCCGCCAATTCCCTCCACTGTCCAGCTCATTCCTCCTGGCGTGCTGGGCGGCCCGTCTGCTGACAAACACAGTCGGGAGCAAATGGCCTCTGGCGACTGCCCTGCCCGCCGCTCTGACGACCAAGTCGGAGGAAGTCCGATGAAGTCGTTCGTTTCTGAGCCCCGACCGCGCCTCCCCTCCCCTCCCAACGCCGGGGCGACGCCCCGCCTCGCCCCTCCCCGCCCCGCCCTCGCATTGTTTCGCTAAACGACCTCTTAAGGCGTCGCGGCGACGAGCGCCGTCACCCTCCGTCGGGGAAGGTCGTCTTAAACAGCCTGTCTCCGCGCAGCCGGCCGCCCCGCCCACCTTTACTTCTGTCCCTCGCAGTCCCCTTCATCTCTGACTCTGGCTCTTGCTCTCTTTGAAGACTATTCTGTCGTCCACTTCGTTTTCGACTTTCGCCTTCTTGTCAACATACCTTTGTATTCTCCTTTGTCGCTGGCTTCGTCTTCTTCGTACAATTCGTCTTCTCCAACGTTGTGTTCGTCGTACCTGACGATTCAGTCCGTCGTCGTTGAGGTTCCGGGTGCGTAAACTGCTAGGGCGACGTGTCCCGGAAGTGTAGTGGATGTTTTTATCGCGGACGTGGCGGTGATCTTTCCCCTCTGGAGGGCGAAATCCGTCCACTGCCGGGTTTTCTCAATCAGGTATCTCGCGCCAGCAAAGCGAGGCACCTTCTCGGACGGGACAAGCTCTAAGCTCCCCCTGGTATCTTGGCATGTGTAGAAGTGTAGTGCATGGAAGTATAAGTGAGTGTAAGTCAGGAGGTGAGGATTTAACAAGGAATAGGAAAGAAATATCGCGCGCTCTCAGTGACCCGTTTGATAGGTATTGTTCCGGCATTTGTCCGATGTTGATCAGAAAACTTGCAACCAGAGCGGCTGGCTGCTAGAATTTTCCTCACGACAACGGCGTAACTCAATCTACCTACATAGCTACAGTAAAAAATCCTGCCATAGTTGAGACTTGAACCCAAGGACCTCCCTGCTAGAGGCACTGCAATGACATCTGTTGATGCCCTGAGCCACCCAAGCCGCTCGTTGTGTCTAACGTTGTCTCCGCCATCGATAAGTCCATCGTCTCAGTTGTCGCCTTCGTCTGTCATAATTTCCGACGGCGTCGTTATGGTTCCCATTGTCGTCGCTGCCTCCGACTTCATATCTGTTACTTTCTCTCGTTTTCAATCCATCTTTGTTATCTTTCTCTTTACGCTGCATTCTCTGAGAGGAAGCAACAAACATCGCTGATCATGAATGTGGCCTTCGCGTTTTTGACAGTTAACGCATTTCACAAACATTTGACAGCGCACAGGGCTTCAGACAGTGGGATGCATTGCCATGCTTACTCTTTAATGTAGCTGTAGAAAAAGTAATGCGTGTTTCCGGCACCGTAGTTATTGACACGATAATGAGAAAATCGGTACAACTCTTGGCCTATGCGGATTATACAGTGTTTGTGGGTGCAACTATAACGGCGTTATGGAAAGATCCAAGTCTGATCGACGCGGCAAAAAAGATTAGACTAAGTGTCAATAGTAGAAAAATCAAATATATGTAATTAGCCAAAAAGAAAACTAACACAAAATCAATCTAACTATGGAAATATTCCTTTGAAAGAGTAAACTCTTTTCAGTTTCTTGGAACACGTCTGACGCATGATAACTCTTCGACAGGTGAAATTAAGGCAAGGATAAGTATGGCAAACAAAAGCTTCTTTGGACTAAAATACCTTTTTGTCATGCGGTCCCAACAACATAAATATGAGCTAAAATTGCATTAGACCTTGGCAAGACCAATAGAACAATATGGAACAGAATGTCTAGCCTTAAATAAAAACGATATAAATCTACTAGGTGTATTTGAGGGAAAAATCTTGAGAAGAATCTTTGGGCCAGTGCAGGACAGCAGCAAATGAAGAATCCGACCCAACAGAGAGATATATGAGTTATACAATAGCAACAATATTGTTAAAGAAATCAAACTGGCTAGACTCAGGTAGCTTGGCCATATCTGTTGCTCGCCGGAATCAACTGTATGTAAAGAATTGACTTCTAGGCGACCTGTTTGCCCGCAGAGTTGGAAGATCAGCCTTAAGATGGCTGGAGGGTGCTGAAACGCATAGAAGTATAAAATTGGAGGAGGAAGGAGGGAAAGAGAGAAATAGACGAAATCCTGAAGGAGGCCTAAGTCCACTTATGGACCGTTGCGCCCTCAGAAAAAGAAGACGAAGAAGAAGAAGAATGCATTTCACTACTTCATAATAAAATTCTCTTCCTCTTTTACTTTCTCGTATACATACGTATATACTGCTCAATACGTAATATTGAGAAAGTTATGTAATGCTGCGGAAAATCGATTTCGAGATTTTAACGGAAATACAGGTTTTGGGGTCCCCCAATACAGAAAAAGTGTTTTTTTTTCAAAACATCCGTCCGTCCGTGTCTCTGTTTGTCCGTCTGTCCGTCCGTCCATCCGTCCGTCTGTAAACACTGCTTGCGTGAAACCATGCGTACTATCTTTCTAATTTGAAGAATCCTCTGTCCATCTGGCTCTAGTTAAAGCTTTGAAATTTTACCATTGTAGAAATCACGACCGTTAATAAGTAGTAGGATAATGGATCACGGGATCGGTCAATTAATGGATTACACTAGTTTGCCAACGTTTCGGAATATTTTATTCCATCATCAGGGCGTACTATGTATTAGTAAGCCCTGATGATGGAATAAAATATTCCGAAACGTTGGCAAACTAGTGTAATCCATTAATTGACCGATCCCGTGATCCATTATCCTACTATTTGAAATTTAAAAAAAACATTCTTTAATATTTGGGGGTTCTTTACATATAGCCTCCCGGACATTTTCAATTTTTTTTTCAGAAAAGGCTCCAATTTTTTTTCTTTAATTTATTGTAAGAATAGAGTAAAATACACTTATAAAGGTGGAAGAGGTCCTATTTTCATGGTTAACTCCGAATTTTCGAAAATTGCAAAAGTTTGAATTTTTTCGGCGTCTTCCTACAACTATAAAATTGAAGCCAGAGAATTTTCCTTCAAATGGATTTTTTTGCTCATAAATAGTTCTTTCATCATAGTCGTGAAGATGTTTTTGAAAATTTTAGTAGTTTTCGTGCAATAGTATTTGCCGAATTTGCAATTTTAAAAAATTACAAAAACAAAATTTTTTCATAAACGGCTACAAATGTTTTCTTTAAATTTTTGGTAGGGTTAGTACCCAATGCATCCTACCCGATGACATCAACGTTCGTTATATACGCTCGTTGAAGAATAAACTGCCATATATTCCATCATATAAAATTCATCTTAACATTCAAAGATATTCCCTCACATTTGCTGAAGGAAATTTCCCCCCAAATTAACCGCAAAATTGTCGAAATGCAACACAGTAGTTTTAGAAGGTGTGTGCCATGAACTTTATTTAACCAGTTTTTCGATATTTTGTGTAAAAATCATTCACCCCTTTTGGCAAAAATAGAAAATTTCCTTTGGTATGTGGAAAAGCGTCCGGAGGATACAATGCATACGTACCTTATATGCATTGTATACTCATGTAGTATGAGCAGGGGGATCATAATTTTGTTCCTGGGACTGTAGTGACACTTTGCGCCTGCACTCTCTCTAATTACAATACAAATTGCACTGTTGTGCTGGGAGTTTCAGATGGCATTCGCGCCTTGCATCAAGCGAGGGACTCTAATTCCTCATTCTGAAACGTTTCCTCATTTCCATTGTATTGTAATTACAGATAAGCTTCATGAATTTCATCTCATCGTTCCCATGTCGCTCTGCGATCTTTGTTCAAAGACACTAATCAGTTGAAGTTCCAGGAACAAGACAATCCGAAACTCGTTGTAATGCAAATGTACTGCCAGCATGTGGAACATTTGTGACAAAAATCAAACTTTATTGATTTCAAAATCACACTTCATTGAACAAAACTTTATTTATTTCAAAATTGTTTTATTATTCTACGTTTATTCCTGATTAATTTACATCTTCCTCACTCTCTGAATTGTCCATGACTTAAGCAAGGTGATAGCGGAGCTTAGTACGTCTTTTTAGTGGCGTCGCTTTTGGTGGGTCACTCCACTTTCAGTTATCTTCCTTCCCCCATAATAAAGTATGTTAATTATTTTTTAAACAAATTATATCATTTTGTGCATTGAATTGATCTTGAAAATTATGTAGTTTAGTAAAATGTAGATATTTTGTTAACTTTTATTAAACCATATTGTTGGTGAATGTCATCTCGTTTAATGGTAATTTTGGTTGTTTCACTATTAAAGATTCACGACCACAAAGAAGAAATCGAAAATGTCTATTTTTTCAAATGGAACAATACATATTTTTTCAGTCTACCATGACGAGATTAAAAACAGGAATTCAATGATATACATATTATCATATGTTAGATTAGCATTTTTTTGAGTAAAAGTAATTGTAACGGATATTTTGAATGTAACTGCCCTCCACGCAAGGCCACGCAGCGCTCTACCAGCAAAGGCGCGCTTGGGGAAGGGAAGCTGATTCTAGTATTTGAAGATAGACAAATATTGCAAGTAATCACAAAACTGTTGCAGTTTTTTCCAGAACTCGTTTCTGCTTTTCTATCAAAGGGATGTTGAGCAACCAAATAGATAGCTGTATTATTATTTTTTTTAAAGGCTCCTGTTAAAACCGAGAATCAGAAACTATGTGTTCCTCTTGTTTAACCATTGGAAAATATGGAAACATGCTATTATCTATTGGCTGTAAACTGCTTTGGATTTAATGAATGGAGTGTTAAGGTTTCCAAATACAGAAATATTCAATTTTGCGTGTTGAAAGATCACATGAGTAGAATCACACATCACAAAATACACAAGTATAGAAATTTCTAAATGAACGTATATAAACTTTACGATAATATTCACCGGAAGATTCTGTCCTGGAAATTTCCTGTCGTTCTCTCTCCTTCAAAATGTTGATACAAGGCTCGAACGTGCAGCTATGCGCTGTAGATCGACACTGGTGGTTCTATTTATCCATTCCTAAAAATCATTTATTTGTCGCGACCGAGGGCCTTACGCTGGACGCGGTGTCATGCCTCCCCCGGCTGCGGCGATGGGGTGGGTTGGGCAATGTCCAGTCGTTAGTAGCGGGCCATCAACACGTAAATAGAGAAGAAGGTTCGCTGACCGTGCCCTCCCGGCGGCAGAAAGCGGGTGGCACGCGGTGCAAAAGTCTCCAGGGAGAGGGGGAGAGTTCGGAGCTGCGCAGTTGAGCTCTCAAACGCGCACAAAGGAATAGCAGGTTCTTTTACATTATGCTTCTCTTCTCGATTAACTCAAATTGGCTTCTACATTCCCTTAACTTAACCTCTCAACTCTGTGCCGCTACAATATACTTTAATTACGTATCATAGCATTGAGTATGAACAAGTATTCACAATAGCGATTAGAGGAGTCCCATTAAAGAATTCTCAAACGCCTTTCAAAAATATTCGTCAACGTTATTTGAATATTTTGGGGTATAGTAACTGTTGGCACATAGGTGGCTTGGCGCCGAACATGGAATTCAATCTTTTATAACAATTCTTTGGTACTAATTAACAGCAAAGGATATATATTTCAATACATACATTTCAAACCTCAGTTCGACTTAGTTATTTTTTCTCTAAAAACCACGGGCTGACCTTCAGACAGAAAAGTAATTTCTTTTTCGTAAGAAATTCTTTAGAAGGACTGAACTGCTTTGTAATTTTGAACTGCTTTCAAAGGTGCCCGCGAGATCGCGCCAGCTACTGGTAAAGCCGCAGAGCGAGAATGGTATATTGTCGACAAATTCTGAGAATCAGACGCCTTTCCATATAAGACGCCACGAAATTCAATTGTTTGGGAATCGCAGGTGAGCAGTTTTCAAAAAGGATAGCTTTGTCAGTAAAAAAGCTAAGTAATACACATCTTCATTGCATTGAAAGTTAGATTTTTACTTTGGTAGTGTGTCTAGCTCACATTGCAGTCTCCGTGAAACAACGCGTTGACGCGCGATCTTGGTATCATAACATTTACACGCACGAATTACAAGAAAAAAACAGGAGTAAATGATTTCCGTTTCGGCCAGACAGGTAATACTGACAATTTCTGCAATAGTCAGTAATTGTTACGCTGAGGAACACTAATAGTTTTCAAATACTTGGTTTTCAAAACTTTCCCTTGTGTCAAAGGATTGAAAGACGATAACAGTCTTGTTTCGACCCGAATATCTGCTGAAGCTCTCCCAAAATACTCAAGCTATATTCGCAGCCTCATCAGTAGAGACTGGAAAAATATGTTATATGAAACGTCAAAATATGTAAGTACATAAATATGTAATGAAAACAGCAAGAATATGTAAACAATATGTAAAATCGGATACAATATGTAATATTAAAACACTAATGAAAAAATACATTTATGTAATACGAAATTACATTTACAGAAAAAGGTCTAAACAAATTTTAAATATAATACAAACGTTTTAAGACATTTGTAAAGCACGAGGTGATGCACTCTTTGCACCATACAACTTTCCCGTCAGTAGTAAAATCATCATCAATTGTTAACCAGGACCGTAGGTTAGCAGTCAGACTAAACTCAATAGAAGTCATCGTACAAACTGGCGGCATCTACGACCAGTAAACAATTACTGCAATGTGTATTATTCACATTGAAGTGTTATACATTGATGATCTCCAAAATTTCTCGGAAATTAAGGTTAAAGGTCACAAAACGCTGCGTCAGTTATACTTTTCATATACATTTCACTTTAAAGGTGGAAATGATCTGTCGCTGAAGCAAACTTCTCCCAGTGAGGTAACTGTGAGAATATACGACCGCGTCTTCACGTAGCGCAATTGGAGTAGACAGCATGTAGTAATAATTTAAGAAAAAATGCTATTTTTTAAAAAAACTAATTATTTTCATAAAAGATGTAATAAAATTGTAGAAAATTGATAGAATAAAAAATATTTTGTGAAAATAGCAAAATATGTAAAATATGTAATGCAGTACTGAATATGTAAAAATATGCTGCGGAAAAAATTGGATATGTTGTGAGTACAGAGACGATTCGCCAAGATTACAATTTTCAATTCGGTAAGTAGAAAGACAAAAAATATGTAATTACATAAAAGGCAGGTATCTACTCATCAGTAACACATTCCAACTATTCACATCTTCCTGTGACCATCTTTATTTTACAAGCTTGCAGAATGTGTACCAAAAGTGATTCTAAAATCTATGCAAGATGAGCTACTGGTAATGGAAGTTTTAAAATCACTTGATGGTTTTAATTTAAAATATCACACTTTATTTCCATAATAAAAAACTACTTCTGGCATTCTAATTCATACTTTCATTAAACGATAACTCCGAAACCAGCATTGTTCGCTCACTTGATGCAGCAATTCCAGCACATTAGTTTCACACGCCTTACACACGATGTGTGTGCTTATCTTTGTCTTTTCTATGATATCATACAGTAAACCTTAATCATTTCATATTATAGACGTAAATGGGTTGTTTGCAAACGCCAGTGTTTAGAACGAGAAATATAGCTTCCCAAAGAAACAGATTTCTTTCGAATGTGTTTACGGCCTCCTTCACAAGCCGAACATACGCGAACATCTTAGTAATTTACAGCTCTGTCATAAAATTTCCTAGTCTAACTTTCTGCGCTAATGCATATTACTACATTTTCGTGACACTGTTCTGATATATTGATTGCACGCACCCAAACAGAAGAATGAAAATTCACTCTTAACGGGCTTGGTGTTTTCTCGTCCGTTTACAAGCATCAACCGCGTTAGTTATGTGCTCTACTATAATGGTCTAATAACGTTAATGGCATAACGACGGAGGTTGCGACGACGACGGAAGTGGAGACGACGAAGGTGAAAGTGACTGATTAGTTCGTGTTTCCGGGCACCTCAACTACAATGGACGTTAGTCCCGTTAGTGTAGTGCATATTTTTATCATAGGAGGTGACGATGTTGCTCCCGCTGGATGGTGAGATCCGGAGCCTATCTACACTCAGCTCACAGGGTTTTCCGATCAGGTATCTTTCCTCAGCGAGGCATGCCGTAGCAGGGACAACTTGTAAGCGTCCGACTGGACGCTTAGAGGATGTATTTAAGTGTGTGTGTGTAAGGGGAGAGGATAGGACAAAGAAGAGGAAGGACAGATCGCGCGCGGTCCGTGGCCCGTTTCTTAGGGTACTGCTCCAGCATTCGTCTGGTGTTGATCGGAGAAACCACGGAAAACTACCGCCCAGAGCGGAAACGCCCGAGGCGTCGGAGTTGGCGGCGCCGGCGCCGAGGCGGAGGCGACGGCGTTGGGGGTAGAGGTGACGGAGGTGTGGCAGGGGGGCGTGGCCCGGGGCGCGTGCCGGCGGCGCCGCGGGATGCAACGACAACAGAGCGCGATTGGGCGGCGCCACGCGCCAGTGTTTGCACAGCCCTGGCCTCCCTCCACCTGTGGGGCAACGCGGACGCCGCGCCGCGGATTGGAACTGGGAGAGGTGGCCCAGGGTTGCACTTTCGACGGTGGTGGGATTTTATGCACTAGCTACCTAGCTAGGTCGAATTCAGTCGCTGCCTGGAGGAGAAATCTAGTGGCCGTCGGCTCCGATCGGAAATTTTCCGTAGTCTCTTCGATCAACACCAGGCGAATGCCGGAGTAGTGCGCTAACAAACGGGCCACTGACTGTGCCCGATCTACTCATCCTTCTCCTATTCTCACCCCTTACTCACAGACACTGTTAAACTCACCAGGCTGCCGGGGGACCGGTCGGGAGCTTGACCTGGGTGCGGCGGTGTCGCGCAGGTGGGAGATACCTTATCGAGGAAAACCCTGCACGTCGATCAGCGCCGGCTTTTGCCATCCAGGGGGTAGATCACCGCCACATTCAGAGGAAAGAAGCACGCACTATACTTATGGGACTAATGTCTTTAGCAGTTGACGCGCCCGGAATCATCAATCAATCATTCAATTAATAATTGGGCATTGGATTCAGGTTCCATTGACTAAGGAAGAGGTGCGTTGAAGTTTATTTCATTTAACATCGCCCTGCGGTCCTGCGCTCGAGGCTGAGAGCTGATGATTTCCTGTCTATTGCATCATTCATTCATTTATTTTCACATTTTTCAAAGTACTTGACTAAATGATACTGTGAGGGTCTGTCGCCTTATTCCAGGCTGGTAGGGAAGGGGGATTTTTCTAGGGAGAGGAAAGTTTAGAGAATGTAACTCGTAGGCGTCATCAAGGCTTCAAGTTCTTTTACGCTTTTTAGATTCGTTTCTTACAAGTTTGAAGACGACATTTATCTGCCCGTTTTCCTTCCCTTCTGCCGGCTAATCTCGGTAACTTCTACACTCGCGGTGATGAAACTTTACATACTGTTTCAACTAAAGAGCAGCCTTCTTAGCATTGTAATTCACGTTCTTAACACAACAAATTATTTCACTGAAAACAGTTCACGCTGACTCGGCCAGCCAACATCTACTAGCATGATTTCATTCATTTCTGATGCTAAAACTTTACTACAATGCGAACACTGCATCAATGCTGGCTATCCTATCTTTAGCCTTTTGTTTCTTCTGCTGATGTCGGAAGCAAATCAAACGTTCTCTCGCATATTCTCCCGATATAATATTCTGTTCATCTTGAGAAAAGTATTAAAATAAGTCTCATTCTGAAACATTCCATGTTTAACCATTGTTTCACATGTTATCTATTACATCGTGTAATTTCAGCGTGTAATTTATTTACAAATTTTAGTTTAGATTGTTTCGTTTTACTCTGCCCGGGAAACCCTGGGTATTTTCTCTAGTTCTGAATATACGAGACATTTTGAACACTTAGTTTATATAATGTAGAAAGAACTAGTTATAAAAGTAAATACCACTCGTTGAATTACTTTTCTACTCTTGATCGTAAACCTTATAATGATAAGCTTTATTATGCTTTGTTGCAAAATGATCTTAGAGACTAGCAAAGCAAATACATTTCATTTCACGGTCATTTAACAATCTTTCCGCCTGAACAATCGAGGAGTGTAGAGAGCCCTTCCAACCAACCACCTGGGTGGAAAGCAAATGCTTAGGGAACGAAGGGCGGCGGCAAGAGCCCTTGGAGCGGCGGCGGAAGGGCGCAAGGGCACGGAGGAGCGCAGGGCGCCCGCAGCAGCCGAGAAATCGATCGCCTTCAGCCCCAGCCTCGCAGGGTCCTCGCCTTCGACCCACGAGACATCGGCCGAAGGTCGCTCCAAGGGGATCGTCCCGCCTCCCTTTGATTCCATGGCAAAACAAGCTGGTCGAGGTTTTAAAGGGGGAATCGTTGCTTTCGTAAACCCTAAAACACATCATCCATTGAATGTCGGGGCTCTTATAACATGCCCTCTGTGTGCATTGTATGCGCATTTCCTGTTCTTTCTGCGTTGTTTCTGTTTTATTTTTTCGATCAATCTTAATTTCGGCATTATCTTTTCGATAAATCATTATTTCAACATGGGTGAAATAAATAATTGCAAGCATTAGCAAAACGAATACAGACTCTTAACAATTTCCTCGTTTGCAATTTCTCACGAAATAGACCGCACGTAGGAAATAGATTCCGGTCACAAACATATTTCAGAATGCATATTTTAAAACTTCATTTCACGACGAGCAGCATTCACCAATTGATAGCCAATTGTATTATCTCCTACACTTTTGAGAAATAATGAAATTTATTAACGTTATGCACATATTTGCTAAAAAAATAAAACTTTATACTCTACTTCCCGAAAAACTGAATTTTTATCTTTCAAAACTTTATTTTCGTTTTCCTAATGTGATACCTTGAAAACTTGAATTTTTAGAACAATTAACTTCAAAAAGTGGAAAATATGTGTTTTTTTTGACGCAATATCAAATCTTTAGTGTATGTTTTGGTGTTTAATTGAGATCAAAATACAGATGAGTTTAAATACAGGTCAATTTGTTAACTTTCTTCTAAAATCAGAATTAAAGATGAAAATAAACTGTTTTATTGAGGTATTTATCTACAAGATAATTTGTTAATTAGATTACACAATTCCTATGCAATAGTCGCTTAGCCTCAATAGTTTCCATCAAAGACACAGAATATTTAGAAAATATTCAAACCTATTAACACGTTTACAACACGAACGGGGTGTTTGTGACCGGTTCTGAGCAATAGCTACGACGAATTATTTGATTATAATAGTTTTAAAACTTTAAAACAGGCAGTTCACTTTTGTTTAAAACTTTTCCTTTACTTACATTTGTACCAGCGTTAAGTAGAAGCGCATAGCTGAAAGCTATTTCTTGAGTAAAATTTGTACACTTACTAATGTATTCTCCTCACAGCTACACTAAATAAATTTTGAAATAAAAAATATATTTATAAACTTAAAACGTTATTGCATTTATAATTTCAGTATAAGCTAAATCATAGCAGTGAAGCATATTAACGTTCTACTCTCAAAAAAGAATTTTAACATCTGGCATTTGAAGATAGCCTTGTACGTCTTTCCTTGTGGCATTTATCCAACACATGTGGTCCGAAAAAGGAGGAGTTCTTTTTGAGCAAACCATTTTCCATGTTTATTTAATACACTGTGCTCTCCAGATCGGATCTGCCGACGTGGAGGCAGTGTCACCATGACTTCTGAGGAGGAGCGTCTGGGCGCGCGGCTGGCGCGACAGTTGGTGCTGGCGCTGACTTTGGCGCTGGTGGTGGGGACTGGTGCCGCTGAGCACCAATCGTGCCCCGTTGACAAACGAGTGGGTTTCTCGTTCGTCTACAGCACCAACCGCACGGGGCATCCGCAACTCAAAGTTAGTGTAAACTGATATCTACTAACCAGCAGCCGATCCGGTGGCCCATATCGCTAAGGTAGTAGTGTCGTAGCGATCTCGGACCGAAGGGTCGCGGGTTCGAGTCCTGCCTCGGGCATGGTTGTATTTGTGTTCGTCTTTTCACCCTTTATCATCACCATATCGTTTCATCTTCACAGTTACCGTACCGATAACTCCAATAGTGGTCGTTAATGACCTAGATGTTGATGCGACCTTAAATAAAAATAAATAATTACTAACCAGCATCTCTTGAAGGCAGAAGTTTTTACAAGCGATCCGTGTACCATGGCTCTGAGATAGTAATGAATGGGACGGATTTTGATGACCTAAAACATTGCCAAAAATGATCAATAAAATGCTCTTAAAATGTTTTTAAACATCCCTAAAAGAAAAGAAAAATTACGTAAAAATGTTTATCAGAACCAGTTCAGATGCACAACTCATGCTGCTGCACATGTTACTGATATACTCAAGGCTTCTTCCTTTCATCCAAGAGTGCTCAGCTTGCACCTTTTTGGTGTGGATGATTCTTTATCAGAAAATCTCGTTAGTTGTCGCAAAATCGAGCGAGTCGACAGTGGCGCGGATATGCGTCAGTGGAACCTTAGATTACATACAACGGCTAACATTACAATTTTTAAACGAAAACATCGAATACGCAAATCATAAATTCCATGGCGAACATTTGTTGCATCTCGTACATATTAATTGAAGCAAGTACCATGAGAATGATATTAAATTCTTTGAAATCGGCGAAAAATGCTTTAAAAATAAGAGAAAAAGCAAAAAGTGACTTTGTTGTATTCTTCTAAAGTGAAAAGAAGAAATGGCATTCCATTAAAATCCGCCTCCAAGTAATGAAACACACATTTTATATAAACGCACTTTCACGAAATCTTATCCCCTCCCCCCACGTAATTATTATAATAAGCCACTCAAAAAAAGTTTTTGGAGTGGGGAAATTAATTAATTTTTCATTGGTTTATTAAAAATGAAGGCTTAAATAAATGACGTTTTGTATTAAATCTTGCTTTATTACTCGGTGTTTCCCGAATATTTACCACAACCACCTATTAGATTAGAAAAATAGTGGTGCTTCAACAGAACCACCTTACTAACATTATTTGTAACGGTTAGGTAATATTATAATACTACTTGATCATTCATTTGCGTAATTTTTGAAAAATAAAAAGATTATGAAAATATATTTCTGTAATATTATTCACTATTTTAATATCTGTTCACTTAAAAAGTATTAAGAAAAATTTAGAGCCAAGTTTGAGAAAATCTTGTTAAGTTGCTTTCTTTTCATACAAAATTATAGAAAATATCACATTAAAAAAATTGTATATAACCTAATTTCAAGGTCTGATCTTTTAAGAATATATTTCATTAAGAAGAATTTGGAGGTACGGTACTTGACTTGAAGCTCATCGGACAATTTCAAAATTTTCTCAAACACAGCTCCAATTTTTTTATTTAAATTTCTTGTAAGAATAGAGTAAAATACACTTCTAAAGGTGGGATAGATTCGATTTCCACAGATAACTCTGAATTTTCGAGAATTGCAAAAGTTTGATTTTTTCGGCGTTTTTCTATAATTATAAAATTGAAGACAAAGATTTTTCTTTCGAACGAAATTTGTTGCTCATAAATAGTTCTTTCATTAAGGTCATGCAGACTTTTTTGAAAATTTTATTAGTTTTCATGAAATAGTGCGTGATTTGCAATTTGCAATTTTAAAAAAATAACAAAACCAAGATTTTCTCAAAAATGGCTCCAAATTTTCTCTTCAAATTTTTCCAAATGATAGCGCTAATTGTACTGTTTAATATGACTTAAAGTTTATTTTGGTATAGTCTTTTCTTATTTCAAAAATTACACAAATGAAACTTTTGTTAAATATATCTCACGCCGTTCATATGCACATTTCCCTCGATTTGTATACATTGTTACATTTGTGAGTGAAAGTGCATCTAATGACTTTAAACGAAGTTTTTCGATAACTAAATAGATTCCTGTGAAAAAGAGCTTCAAATTTCACATTCACAGTAATGCTTAATTGCAATTTTCTTAAAAACGGTTTTAAAATTTTCTATGAAAATTTCTAATTAGGACAAAGTTTTACTCTTCTTTAATAGTCTTGAAGTAATATTTCAGTAGTACTATTAGAAAAGCAGAATGTTGAGAAAATGTCAAAAAATGTACTTTAGGCGACAATAGAAGGCAACTGCTCAGAGAATAGAGCAAGTCCTTAAAGCTAGACCACACCAAGAAAATTAGAAAAATTTCGTCTAATAATGTCTGTGCCATTCTGTAATACCTCTAGTTTAGTTCTTACATACATCACATTCTCTTTCTTCTATTTTGGAAAACACTTTCAGCGCACTCACAATGTCCTAGCGGATTTTACCAAATTCTACTTTCTTGACTAGTACGTACTTATGTAGTAAACAGAAAGCATTGTAATGCTGCAGCGAAAAGCGACAATTGTTCAACTGACAAAATTCGTATGATAGGTCGCTGTTATCGAAAAATTGGATAACTCTCGTTCTTGTAAGTATAGTTCTTGTAACTACTTCCTCTAACACGTTGGGTAGTCCGATTCTACATTTTTGGGTCCTTGATAACGAAAATTTGATTGACGGCAAAACTTCTGCCCGTGGTCAACGCTAC
Source organism: Teleogryllus occipitalis (assembly GCA_011170035.1). Classification (NCBI taxonomy): domain Eukaryota; kingdom Metazoa; phylum Arthropoda; class Insecta; order Orthoptera; family Gryllidae; genus Teleogryllus; species Teleogryllus occipitalis. The sequence goes on from BLKR01004670.1 coordinate 20,176, forward strand.
CACCTAAACTGTTGAGGAGAGTTTCTCCAACATTAATATTCTTCCATCGATATGATCGAACTCGAGGCCGTGTCAATTTCAAACAGATATTTTGATTTTTTGGGGATACTTTACATCACGTCTTAACAACATTTTGAAACTTTTTTCGGAAATGATGTTTTCTATTAAATATTTTCCTAGGAGAAAATGAGTTTTAATTCATTTGTTCAAAACCATCAGAAATGGTGCACATCGAAGTGAAATTGAGGCGTTATTTCAATTTCACTTCGATGATTCAAATGTCGTGTACTCCACACCATTGCCTACCATACCAAATAGCAATTACTCTACAATTTCTTTCTCAAATTACTCACTTACAAATTAATTATTCTACATACAAAAATGCAGTGTTCTCCAAAACTAATTGTGTACGAACGCGATATATTTGAATTTATCTTCCTGTATCTGTTGAAGACGAGGCTAGAGCAACCTACCGACAATGCTGCTTGGAATCTGGATATTGAACTCTGGACTACCAAGTGTGAGTCGTCGGGACAATCACAAATAATACTTTCTGCAAGTGTGGATGGTGAGTATAGTGTTTATTCCCTTCAATTCAACATTTGTTCTAGATAAGGCACTATAAGGTACGCGGGTGAATCAAATAGTTTGTTACACTTGCAAATTATGGTCATTTATTAAACCACCAACTTATAGTTAGTTAATTAATGCCTTATTTTACGTGGCGAGACTCGGGCAATCTGGCCCGCTCTTCCGTCCAACCACGCAAATTTCGCTACGCTCCTTTCACCACCTAGTGGAGAAAGAAGGTATTATCTTGGGCGACGAAACAGGCGAAACTCAATTCAACTTATAGGCACACGGCACTTACAGTACACGGCTACAACATCACACAAAGTAACACCACTCTACAGTGTCCTCAAGAGACTGTAAACATTTCTTGGAACGGTCAACCAACTTTTCGATTCTGGATGCGCTATGTAACCTCCTGGAGACAGCTGCTTTCACTTCCTCCTCGTTTCGGAATAGTCGTTCACCGAGATCCTTTTTCAACTTACCCAACACGTCACAATCGCATGGCGCTAAGTCTGGATTGTGTGGAGGATGTTGTCATACCCCCCGCACTTTAATTACTGCAGTATTTCGGACGTTTGGCGGGTCGTGTGAGGTGTTGCGTTATCCTGCAACAAAATCACACCGGCGCTAAAATTCCCCACTGCTTTTCTTTAATTGCCTAATACAACCGGTTCAACGTTTGGCAATACGAACGCACCTACAATTTCGAGTGAAAATTAGTTGACGCGGCAGTGAACCTAGCCCGTTCTCCACACACAACAAGACGGGATACCACACCAACCATCCTATCGGACGTGTCAGCAGTTGCATTAGCTTTCTTCGCATTGGAAACAGTCATAACACACAGCGTGCTCTAGCGACGAGATAGGGTTACTTACTTTCTGATTCGCCCACGTAATACTAGTGCAACTGAGTGGGAAAATTGAAAGTGTTGTTAATCTCTGTAAAAAAAACCATATTTTCTGGTTTCAGTTCAAACGACTCCCAAACATATGATTATCGATTCCCATGAATCTTAAAGATGTATGTCTGTTATAACATTCTTATTATAAGAGATATTTATAATTTTTCCACTCTGCTTCCCTTATTTTGCATCATGGGGCAAAAAAGAATGCACCTGTAGTTTCTCGTAACAGTTCCTCATAATGTTGGGGTAATATTCTGGTAAATTATTTGACGACAATCTTTTTTTCTACAAATTGCTACATTATTGTCATATTTTCCCTCATTAACATTATGAAGAATTGTAAGCATTGTGAGAATCGATTCTTGAATTTATGCACTACATGTGGCAATATTAAAAGTAATTATTATATTCTGCAATTATTTCATTCTATCCACGGTACCTTTTCAAAACTAAACAAATAACTAGGTTGAATTCAGCTAAAGTCAGGACTTTATAGTCATTCATTATAGTCACCGGCTGCTCTGATCAGTAGTTTTCTGTGCTTGGTTCGATCAATGCCAGACGAATTAAGAAGCAGTCTAAAAAAACCGGGACACGGACCGTACGCGCTTTTTCCTTCAAATTTCCCTCTCTTTGTCACTTTGTCACCTTGTCACCTTGTCACCTTGTCACCTTGTCACCTTGTCACCTTGTCACCTTGTCACCTGGTCACCTTGGTCACCTTGGTCACCTTGGTCACCTTGGTCACCTTGGTCACCTTGGTCACCTTGGTCACCTTGGTCACCTTGGTCACCTTGGTCACCTTGGTCACCTTGTCGCCTTGTCGCCTTGTCGCCTTGTCGCCTTGTCGCCTTGTCGCCTTGTCGCCTTGGTCGCCTTGGTCGCCTTGTCGCCTTGGTCGCCTTGGTCGCCTTGGTCGCCTTGGTCGCCTTGGTCGCCTTGGTCGCCTTGGTCGCCTTGGTCGCCTTGGTCGCCTTGGTCGCCTTGGTCGCCTTGGTCGCCTTGGTCGCCTGGTCGCCTTGGTCGCCTTGGTCGCCTTGGTGTCGCCTTGGTCGCCTTGGTCGCCTTGTCGCCTTGGTCGCCTTGGGTCGCCTTGGTCGCCTTGTCGCCTGGTCGCCTTGGTCGCCTTGGTCGCCTTGAATGCTGCTTGGTCGCCTTGGTCGCCTTGGTCGCCTTGGTCGCCTTGGTCGCCTTGGTCGCCTGGTCACCTGGTCACCTGGTCACCTGGTCACCTGGTCTGGTCACCTGGTCACCTTGGTCACCTGGTCACCTTGGTCACCTTGGTCACCTTGGTCACCTTGGTCACCTTGGTCACCTTGTCACCTTGTCACCTTGTCACCTTGTCACCTTGTCTGTACAGTTGCTTGATTATGGTGCCTTGGTGCCTTGGTGCCAGCTGGATGCTTGCCAGGTGCCTTTGGTCACCTTGGTCACCTTGGTCACCTTGTCCACCTTGTCACCTTGTCACCTTGTCACCTTGGTCACCTTGGTCACCTGGTCACCTTGTCCACCTTGTCACCTTGGTCACCTTGGTCACCTTGGTCACCTTGGTCACCTTGGTCACCTTGGTCACCTTGGTCACCTTGGTCACCTTGGTCACCTTGGTCACCTTGGTCACCTTGGTCACGTTGGTCACGTTGGTCACGTTGGTCACCTTGGTCACCTTGGTCACCTTGCAATTCACTGCCGGTCACCCTGGTCACCCTGGTCATCCCTGGTCACCCTGGTCATCTTGAAGTGCCTTGGTCACCTTGAAGTGCATAGGTACACTTAATTCACCTTGGTCACCTTGGTCGCTCGGTCGCTCGGTCGCTCGGTCGCTCGGTCGCTCGGTCGCTCGGTCGCTCGGTCGCTCGGTCGCTCGGTCGCTCGGTCGCTCGGTCGCTCGGTCGCTCGGTCGCTCGGTCGCTCGGTCGCTCGGTCGCTCGGTCGCTCGGTCGCTCGGTCCCTTGGTCCCTTGGTCTCTTGGTCCCTTGGTCCCTTGGTCGCTTGGTCTCTTTGTCTCTGTCTCGTCTCGTCTCCTGTTCTCGTTGTCTCGATATCTCTGTCTCTTTGTCTCTTGGTTTCTCTGTCTCTCTCTCACACACACACACACACCATCCTATCCTCTTTGTCTCTGTCTCGTCTCGTCTCCTGTTCTCGTTGTCTCGTTGTATCTCTGTCTCTTTGTCTCTTGGTTTCTCTCTCTCTCTCTCTCTCTCTCTCTCTCTCTCACACACACACACACACACACACACACACACACACACACACACACACACTCGCGGGCACGTACTTCTTATGTTAAGAGACCAGTCAGGAGCTTAGAACAGTTGTTCCAGCTCGGACAATGTTTTTTGAAACAGTTCATTTTCTTGATGGCTTCGTCTGGATCTGAAGTACACTGCAAATGGTTCTAATTTTCCCCCAACTTGTATTTATAATGTTGTCAACAGTGGTTGCTGCGACTCGTGCTATTCGACTGTTTCTAGTAGCAGAGAGGTGGAAGTGGGTCCAGGTCTCAAGAAAACGTGCGGGTATAATACTATGTTACATGTTGCAAATACAATATACAGAGTGAGTCACGTAAATTTAGCGCTTTCTGTAACTTTTGAACGGTTGAAGTTATTGCAATGCAGTTTTCACGAAAGTGCATGAGGGAATGGGACTATTTGACGTGTGTATTCATTTATATTTTATCACTTGTGTTTTACGAGATAGTTGTGGTAACTCTGTTTTTTCAAATGGAACTGTACGTAATTTTTCAATTTATCATGGCAAGCGAAAAATACAAATTCAATGATATACATATTGTAGTGTGTAAAATAAGCATTTTTGAATGATTTTGGCATTTTTGCGTGTTTAACGGTTATTTTGACTGTAACAGTCCGCCACAAATGCAGCAGTCAGGCAGCGCTCCACCAGCAAACGCAAGCTCGAGGAAGAGAAGCTGATTTTGGTTTCTTGAAATGAAACATATTCCAAATATTCACAAAATTGTTGCAGTTTTTCTCTGATTTCTGCTTCCTCCTTTTCTTTCTCGTGTAATCCCTTGCTACTAACTTTATATTTCTCTTAATTACCAGTCTCTCACGTAACCTTCCTTTTTCTCCCTTTTTCCTTTCTCGTCTTTTTATATTTTCGCTAGGTTTTAGTGTTGTTAGCCGCCATGGCCACTACCTACTCAGTACACTTTAACACATTCAACAAATAATATCCTAATATACTATATACACATTAATAAAGAAATAAATGCACATTACGCATAAATACGATCCCTGACTAATATTTTATTTAGCTTCTAGACGGCTATAACCTAATGTATAGAAATATTTCCGAAACGATTTCTCATCTGGTGAATCTATGCATATAGTTCTACTCCATGTTTCATAACCGATCTTATTCCCCTTCTTGAAAATTACTAATTTCTTGTGCTCTCTTGAGTCGTTTGTTTCAATCGTCTTCTTCTTTTCTTCACGCCTTTAATTCTCTTCCTACCCCTTTCTTACTATCTGATTTCTCCATAAAGGCATAATTTCATTACAATAATATTTTCCTCCTTAATTTTTTGCTTCTTTCTCTGTCACTTTCTGGATCCCGCGCTGTGACAATTCTTTCTTTCTCCAATTGTTCTTATTTCGTGCTATATAGAGTATGTATTATCTTTATATTAGCCCCTGGCGGGCGCCTAAAACCGAATACTGTTCATCTAAATTCCATTTTTTACATCTGCAGCCTTCGTTCCGTCTACATCCCCGAATTCTCTAGTCTCGTTCGACTCTCTTTTTTTTTCTAATTTTTTATGTTTGCCTTCCGTATGGTACCGGTCTATACCAACTGTACTTCTCATATCGCCAATGAATGACTTTGCCTAGTTGAATTATAAACGTTCCTTGACTTGTTACAGGTGGTTCTTTGGTATGTCACAAATAGTACAGTTGAATGAAATCAATGCAGAAAGGAAAGCATATTATGCAAAAGAGGATAGTTCATCCTATGGTATTAAAGAACTGAACATTTATTAGACTTTAATTAGACAGCGGAATATTTATTTACAAATGCATTACGCAAACTCTAATGTTCGTCATACTCGCTCCTTTTTATCAATGAATAATATGTTTAAGAGCTCATTTATGAAATATTTTACATTAAAAGTTGTAAAAGCGAAATCTGACAAATTTATCGTGTTCCAAAGGTGTAATATCATGAAATATTTTTGTAAGTAAAAATATTGTTCATGTTGTATATAATGGATTTAAGTTGTTGTTGTTGTTTTTGGCTTGTAGGATTACTGTACTATTACTGTTATACAGAATATTGGTTGTTTTGGGATGTTTTAGGACCACAACTAGGAGGAGGTGATTCAAAGAGCCTTCATCCTGCTGTTGAGTATAAGGGCCCTCAATTACTCGCATACATGAAGAATGGCACCCGAGTAGTTCGAGGAACAGATTGGAAATGGGATAACCAGGTAATTATGTTTTCTCGGCTGTACGAAGCATAGGTGAAACAACTGACTATCGTCTTTAAAATGCGATGTCCATTCTTCCACCAATGAATCCGTTTCGAGGGTCGAAGTTTAAAAAAATCTTTATATGAATTTTCAAAGGAACGTTTTAGAAAATGCCGTGAGACAGATTTCGATTAAAACCTCAGAATTTTTGAAAAAATCTCGAAAGATAAAAAAGTTCTCGATACCTTCCTAAAACTACAATATTTAAGTTCTTCTTGATGCAATCTCTACATCAAAATTAGATTTTCAAGTATGTCATACTTCTACAATTGTCTCACTGAATCTCACTGAAGCTTCCTTATATTCGAACCCCAACATCACGTCGAGGTAGTCTAAGCTCTTCTCGATCCTGCAGCATTTGATATAGTATGCCCAAGGTAGTTCTTGGGCACATCTCGGTGTTGATCTGGGTGTAGGGAGTGTACACACACATGCAGAAATCACCCACATGTCTAACACAGGTCTAGGCAAGGGATTACCGGAAGGATTAGCATATTCCTATGGTTATAATGAAATGATAAATAGAGATTCCTGCAGTGGCGGGTGGTGCTTTGGTAGCACGGTTGCACAACCCCTAGATAATAAAAAAAATTCTAATAAAATGTGGGATGAAATACACATTTTCCATTTTATGATATTCAATATTCAAGATATTGTAGCAATATCGATATATGTAAAATCATATTGAAATCAAAGAGTCCCCGTCGAGTTCTCTCTCCGGCATCTCGTGCGCTCGCATGTAGTGCACATGCCGCGCGGCGCGGCTTCGGAGGGGAATACCAATTTTCTGTCTATTCCTGAAACTAGCTGCAACTTAATTTGATGAATTTCAAGTGTTACTGAATGTACCCACATTTTGTTAATTCTTGACGGTAGTGATGTATTATTTATGATGAGGGAATTTATATTCATTTTATTTTATGTCTGTTGATTCAAAATGTACATTTGATGAGTCTTTTGCGTAAAGTTTGAGAGAAACCTAGCAACGTGAATTATATTAATATTAAGATAATTTACTCTCACATACCATTGATTTTATAAAGCACATTGTCAGAGGCGTTGGTAAAAATGTTTGTTTCTAGGCTGTTATTGAGGCCTGATGAAATTTAATTTTGAGTGTTTCTGACACGTATGGAAATTTTCTCACGTCTATGTCCAAGATAACGGAACTAAGAAAATCAAAAGGATGGGCTCAACCGAGCCTGTCTGGAGAAAGTGTTAAAGTCATTAGATAGATCCAGTATTGTTCTTATAATGCTCTTTCATTCTGTGTCTGACAAAGCGTTTAGATTGTTACATTTCAAACAAGTCAAATTTAAGACTGCATTTCTCTTTCCATAAACGGAATTAGACTATTCACATTTCTTACATACTCTGTTTATTGATTAAGGTATTATATATTCTACGTCTAATATTCACGCTAAGATATTTTTCTTAAATTCAGAATAAACTTTTGTGTGAAAGTATGTTAAATATACCACATTTTCAAAAATGCCTGAATTTTCTCAAAAATAGCTCCAATTTTTTAAAAACGCTTTATACAGCTAATGAGAAATGAACTGAATAACATGACATAAATGCACTTCCATGTTTTCTTTTTGTTGGTTTTTGAATTACACAAATGTAATTGTTTTATAATATATCTCACGTCGTTAATATTTGTATTGTGAACGCTGTATATAAATTATTTCAATTGTGAGTAAAAGTGCTTCAAATGATTTCCAATGACGTAGCCTAAAAACTCAACAGTTTTATGTAAAAATAAGCTCAAATTGCGAATTTTCAGAAACACAAAAACAATATTTTCTCAATAACAGTTAGAAATCTTCCCACAAAAAGGTATTACTCTTCTATACTGTTATTAAAGTACAAATTTGAAAAAGAGTGTTTTAGACGTTAATAAATTGCAGCTGGTAAGAGGAAAATCGAATAGATATCACAGACTAATAAAACTAGAAAACTAACAATTATGTGAGAGTCTGTGTCATCCTGTGGCACCTCTAGTTTAATATTATACTCTTGTTTGAGTGGGAGTGCCAGCAAAATAATTATTCTTCAAGTCTTCACAATCATTTGTCGGCGTAAATAGTTGTCTACATTGTATCATATTCATCGTAACCTTGATGTAGACAACTGGAATTGCTAAAATGGCACATATTTTTTTTGTATTATTTATTACAATTTTCGAAAATTAAATTTGTTTAAGAAACTGAGACCAGTGCCATTTTCAAGCGTTCTTTACACTGCCCTAGGAAATATGTTAATAAACAAATTGGAGCCGAATTAAAAAAAAATTCCATCATTTCAAAATAAAATTACTTAAAAACAACTAGATTTTTCAAAAAAATTTGTCTTTATTTAAATATCTGAGTTTTAGAATATCTCGAATTCTCTATAAGAAAAAATCTTTATCATCAATGATGTATTTCAGCAATGTTAATTTAGTTTCTTTCCCTAAAATTAGAGAGTTTTCCGAAAATGTCACCAGTACCAATTGTTTGAAGTCATTTGATACTTAAGAGAAAAAAATTAAAGAAAAATCTAAAGCTAGCTTTTACAGAAAATAATTGTTTAAATACTGCGTCAATTCCACGCAAATTTACAGGAAAACTCCTCATATTTTCGAATAAATGTAAATAAATGATATTCGAAAAATATTATGCCAGATCTATTTTTGAACAAAAGAACCGAAAAAATTGAACTTTTGAAAATTTCAAAAAATTAGAGAAAAAAAAGAGAGAAAAAAATCAACGAAAATTAACCTGTGTCGTTCTTTTAAGTGTCCTTTACGCAATGAGGACAATTTTTAACAAAAACATTTGAAGCCATTTTTGAGAAAATTGTGAAAATGTTGAGGCTGCATGTAAAGTACCCCCAAAAATCAAAATATCTCATTCAGACTCGCAGACTAATGCTAGATTGCACGAAGAATATTCATTTGGGAAGAAATCCTAGAATATTTTAGGTTCTAGGGTTGTTTACAGACGGACAGGCAGAGAGATAGGCCGAACAGGATGGCAGAGGTTTTACCATAAAAATATTTCTCAGTATTAATAACAAACTTAGATTCCGACAACACATTGTATTTAAAAAATAATGTAGAACACAGGAGCAAGAATTACCTCTTTTTGGTGTCGGAGGCACACTAAGTGAGTTTTTTGGCGAATATCAATATTGCCTGAAATTTTGAAAATGTCGAGGTTTATGTTCAGTAAGCATCTCAAAAATTAAAATATCCGTTGCAAATTAAACGGGCTGCAGATTTAACTTCTGCCAGATCTATTGGTGAATAACAATTTTGGTAAAGATCGTGTACGGTTTTGAAGCCATTGTTGTAAGACAGAGGGACGGATGGACGGATATAACGGTTTGATGGTTTTCACGAAAATCAATTTTTTTCGTATTAAAAATCCACAAAACGTCCATTCTAATGTTTTTTCTACGTCCATTCTACGTATTTGAGAATTTTACGTATTACTTATTCTACGTATTACGGAATAACAAAACGAGGTTTTCTGTCGAATAATCGGCAAATTATAATTTCCCTTCAGTATTACAATACTTTTTCTAAACTTGTAATATATTATACAAGTACAAACACTTTTTGAGAAAAGTTACCTCCAAAACATATTTCCATGAAAACCTTGTTGTCGATGTATTTGTGTCACGAGATAATGTTATTTATGCTATTTGTATAATAGTTTACGAGAAAGGAAACCATGAATATTGTTTTGTGATTTCCCTAGGATGGCAATCCTCCAGGAAAAGGGACCATTGTTAAAGAAGTTAATCAATCAGGTTGGGTCACCGTTCGTTGGGATAACGGAAAACAGGATCAATACCGAATGGGTAATGAAGGAAAATATGATTTGAAACTTGCTTAACCTGCAACTCCAGCTGACTCTAATTAGACTTACCAGAAGAGCAAACAGTTCAAGATACGTAAGGTATGTATTATATTCCTTGGCTAGAAAAAGTGAAAATGATTACTTTTGTATTCCGTGTACTTAAACATCTTCTCTGTTATTTCTTGTAATATTAATTAAATTATTAATATCTTTATCTGATATGAATGTACATCTCAATTGTACTCTATCAATATATCTAAGAACGTATATATATTTATCTATTATTTTTTGGAATGTGGAAACCTTTTACAGGCGCCAGAACGTATCTTCGGGCTGGTGTGGAACTCTGTTGTACACTCAGTAAAACCAATATCCTTTTCCAACCTATCTCCCCTTGCTGCAACACCGTACGACATTACTACACAACGGGTGGCTTTGATGCAATCTTTCTTCCCTTTGTTTTATTTGATCTTCCGTTGCTTCTTCCACCCACCTTTCCTCGTCATTCTCGTGGAAATGACCGCTTCTACTTCCTTCAGCTTCCTTTTTTCTAGAACTTAAGGCACAATGTTGCATGACGTCTTCTACGATATCCTCCAATCCTTTCCCTTATCTTGTCTAGTTCCAATTATGGAGTGTTTTGCGACTGCCTTGTGATTGAGACTTCGCATCCTGCCAGAGACTTAAGTAGATACTGATTGAAGTCCCCACGTTTGTTTCCATGTAAACAATTAAAATTGGTACACAAATTTAAGTTAAAAGTAAAATCCTTTCTGCTGCAAAACTGTTTCTATACAATTAGAGACTATACTGATCGTCAAAAAGAAAAATAATGTTTACTTTAACAGAAACAAGATATAGTATAATGAATTAGTTTACATTTGCATTGTATAATTTAAAAAAAAACACTCAATATGCCTGTAACAAATAATGTACTTCCTGGGGGTCAATAATGGGGGTCAATGACCCCCATCTCGATCAGGTTTTCGTCCAGTTTCCCTGATCTATTGAGCAAATGCTGAGATGGTCCCTTGATTTGCTTCTGGACGTAAATGTAGCTTTACTATGCGCACGTTTTGTTGAACTTTCCTTTTGCTTTTAGTGGTACTAGAGCTTAGGGTGAGTTTCTATTTTGTTAACAATACAGAAAAATCAAATCTGCAGTTCATTTACCGTTGAAAATAAGTTTTCTATAACTTGGCAACGAAAATATCTAGTTTTTGAAATGTTAATCTCTCGCTTTTTAAATTTTGTTATTATTATTATTATTATTATTATTATTTTCGTCTTTCAACTATTAATAGTTAAATTGTTGGGAAGGGATTCTGAAACTCAAGAAAGCGTGAGCAGATGATTTTTCCCCCATACGTCACATACAGTTTTTGACTGTTTTTGACTAAATAAATAAAAGGTTCCTATACGTCCTCTCGGTCCATTGTAAGTTGTCAGATTCATTGTACGTCCGCTTACCTGTCCTGAACCACCGCCATTGCCAGCTCCTCATGAACTTCGCCCTGCCTCTCTATTTGATCTATTTTTTATCCATTACCTCTGGTTTCAGAGAATTGTAGGTTTCCTTTCTATAGCTAAGAGGCCTATTGGGGGAATGCTGCGCTTGCGGGATCTTCCCAAACGCTAAGATTACTAGAATTGCCCTAGGCCTTTGAACGCAAGATATGCTCTTCACCAAGTATGGATTAGTTGATTGATGAATTGATTCGTGTTTACGGACGCATCAACTTGCTAAGGCCATTAGGTCGGTAAATGTAGTCCACAGTTTTGTCACGGCCGGAGTGGGTGATTTCCCCTCTGTGGATGGTGAGATTCGACGCCGACCTACAAACCGGGAGCGGTAGCTCAGTGCATCAACTGATGTCACTGCAGCGCCTGTAACCAGGAGGTCCTAGGTTACACTCCCCACGGCGGCAGGATTTTCGACACTAGCTATTCAGCTAGGTCGAATTCAGTCGCTGTCTGGAGGAGAATTCTAGCGGCCGGCTGCTCTGATCGGTAGTTTTCCGTGGTTTCTCCGATCAACACCAGGCGAATACCGGAGCAGTACCCTATCAAACGGGCCACGGACCGCGCGCGATCTTTCCTTCCTCTTCCTTGTTCTGTCCTATCTTCTCCCCTTACACACACACACCCTTACACTAACATGCACTACACTACCACATATCCCGGGAGACCGGTCGGGAGCTTAGAGCTTGTCCCAGCTACGGCGGTGCCCCGCTGGTGGGAGAGTACTGGTTAGAGGGAAACCCCACTAGCCAACGATAGGTCGGCGCCGGATCTCACCATCCAGCGGGGGAAGATCACCGTTATCTCCCGAGAAAACAAAAACATGCACTACACTAACGGGACTAATGACAAAAGCAGTTGACGCGCCCGGAAACATGAATAAATCAATCAATCAATCAAAAACCGACCTACAAATCGACTTGGGTGATTTTCCCCAAGCAGATATCTCCAACCAGCGAGGGTACAGCCCCAACTGGGACACGCTCTAAGATCCCGACTTGATTCCCAACACTGTGTGTACTAAGAGTATTTGTGTGTAAGTAATGGGTGAAGTGAGGACAAGGAAGAGGAAAGAAAGATCGCGCGAGCCCATGGCCCGCTTGTTATGGTCATGAACTAATGTCGATCTTCCTATAACCTGAGGTCTTATATAGGTTCTCCTATCTGTGACTAGATATTTGTGTTCTGTAATGCCATTCCTGTTCCTCTTCTGTCCAGCCATCTCTTAACTCTGGCTAGGCTGTTATTTATTTCTATGGGCAGATCCTCTACAATGTCTATTTGGCTGACGATGGTTGCGCCGCCAACTAGCAGAGTTCTCTCCTGGCAGTGTCCACTTTAGTGAAGGAATTTCCTGGCAGGCGGCGTCCAGTACGTTCCGCAGCAGTAGCCCGATGTTAATAGCATTAGCAACTCCGCACTTACTGCCGTGTGTATCACGTTCTCCTCGCAGCCATATGTCACTGTTCCTCCGTTTCCCTGTCAGCGCCTCGCTGGGGAAGGGGTTAGCTCACTGGACTCTGAACCCCCAGTGTGTGGGTTCGATCCCGGCCGAGGTGCGCGGATTTTCGAAGGGCGGAACATTCACAGTAGCCATGTAACATTTGTGGCATGTAAAAGACCCCTCGCTGATGGCCGGCAAAATTAAATCCCTTAGACATAATCCCGCCCTAACGAGATCTCACTTTCTCCCAAACAGACCGCTCGGATGTTCACTGAGGCTGACATCTGGCGGAGAAAGTGAGAGTCAAATCCCAGGCGCATTTAGGGGACCGCCCGCGAGGTGAGTCTGCTCGATAAAGGTCCTCAGACCCACGTCGTGTGGTAGGCTCCCAAGGAAGGTCGATAACACTGGTGGGAAACAACTGCCTAAGGACTCTCTCCTTACTAATAGTCCCATACGAATAATATATCACTAAAGGAGTTGATGTGCCTACGCGATAAAGGTCCCCAGACCCGCGCCGGGTTTAGGATTCCAAGGAAGCCTGGGTCGAAAACACTGGTGGGAAACAACTGCATAAGGTCTGTCTCCTCGCTAATAGTCCCATACAATAAATAAATCACTAAAGGAGTTGATGTGCCTACGCGATAAAGGTCCCCAGACCCGCGTCGGGTTTAGGATTCCAAGGAAGCCTGGGTCGAAAACATAAAGAAATCAATTTCCCTTTCAAATTTCCTGAATCTCTGAAACTAAATGACGTTTTAAACGGATGTAATTATAAGGTATTTAGTATTATTTTTAGAAATGACTTTAATCATTTTACTGTCTTCCTTTTATTTTCACAGATGAATCCACTGGAGAGAATACTACGATTCCATAAAAGTGTGAAAAAACACGTTAAAATCGAAGAAATAACTGCAACATATTTGGGAGTTCTGCAATATCTATAGGACAGTTGTACTTACTTATTTATATAATAATGTGAAACGTATGTATTTGACAAATGATGCTTAGAAGACTGAAGTATTTTGTCATCTTTCCTGAAAATTCAAATTGATCCATCCACGGAAATCTGACGTTTTGTATTGTTTTCTATTAATCGTATTCAAAAAGATTTTTTTTCGCTAGCTTCAATGTAGATTGATTTCTTAAACCGTTTCTTCAGCGTCCAAAAACTGCAAAAAATTGTCAATAATATATTGATTTCAATAATCTCAATAAGTGGTATGAAAAATTGTCAATGAAATTGTAGAAAGCATTCTACAGGATTGCAATTGGTAGAGATAGACATAGTAACATTTTATATTACTACGGTTGGACTTATAAGTAAGTTGTAAGTTTTGACATTGAAAAATTGTGCATTAATGCACTGTAGAAGTTAAAACTACTTTCATTTGGTACTGATTATTAAAAGAAGATATCTACTAATAGAATTTTAGTATAATTTTACCACATTGACATTAAGAATCACTTCCCCCGCTATAAATTCAGATACCACACAGCTATGAAAATACATAATCGTTTCCAAAAAATCTAATTTAAAGCAAAGGAGAACCTACAAACCCCCCTAAGAAATCTTTCTCAAGTAAAGAAATAACTATCGCTTTCGAAGTTTTGTACCCCTTCCCTCCATAAAAACTACTTACACTGATGAACAGTCAAAAGCCGTCTGGCATCATGCAACTATTGTGCTTAGTATCGCGATAGCACCGAACGTACTCATCTAAGAAACTCAGAACTTCCAATGGTACTTTTACAACGATTTCTTCATGAAGAAAGTGAGTAGTAAATAATAAAAGATTATTTAGGGATAATGTTAATTATGTTTTTTTAATACATTCATGACACATGAGTCAAGTCACTGCCGGTGATGAAGTAAGAGGGTTATTCCATTAACCTTTACGGTTATTGGAGTTCTATGAATAAACTGTAGAATTAATCGTTGTCATAAAAACAACATTTGATAGCCAAGTTTGTTCAGTATCAAAACGCTAATGAATAGTGATAAGACAAATGCTATATTTTTCCAAAAGGAATAAGCTGAGATTGGATCATCAGTGATCAAACGAGATCGAATATACCGTTGTATCTGGATTTTAGTTTTTTTTAATTTTAGTTCCAGTAACTCATGTCGGCTATCAGCGAAGTTTATTGATATTTAGTGAATCTCATAAAAATTTTTATGTTCTTCGAAGCACCATGTAGGCACAGTTGAAGGTTTTGGGATTCGTATGTAAAAATGAAATAAATAAAAGTTAAGAGCAGGAACAACGAATCTTCCCAATTTCGAAGAATCACACAAACACATAGGACACACCATACTCTTTCATTTAATTGAAATATACGAAACACTTTTGAGTATTTGCTACTTTAGTAGCAGAGTTAGTAGTAGGGCAGGTTAATGAAGTTTTCATCTCATTTTTCGTAGAAAATCCTAGATTGTTGAGAAAGGAAATAAATTTACAATAATTTCAACATAAGTATAATCACATGACTAGCAACAAAATAGATATTAATTTGCTTTACGAAGGATAAATGTGTTAATTTTATTTATAGGACTGCCTTTTTTATATATTTTTGTAATTCTTGATAGGCCCTTTGGTTTTTCAGGCAGACATTTATTTTTATTAATTTTTATTATAATTTTTTTACATTTTTAGTGACCAACGTTTTGAAAGTCATTGGCCTTCTTCTTCAGGATCTAGTGAAATTAAATATGCATAAATGAAAACAAAAAAGTTGGAATAATGTATAACATTATAAATTGAATCAATAAAAATATAAATTAGATTAAGTACAACCTGCAAGAGAAATTGCATTAATTAATTAATTAATTAATTTTATAAAATTTCATGATTTACCTGAATTTTAATAATATGTTGTACCTTTTGATTTTGAAAAATAATATCTCCCTCGTGTTTTTTTACTCACAGCCTCCTAACTTGTATAAAATTTGCTAAAAATACAACGATATTAATTTGCACCGAAATAATAACGATACGAAAGTTTTCCCAGAATCCTTTGCGGAACTGTAAAATAGGAATTGTTAGGAAGCGGGAGCGACGAGAGAGGGCCAATAAGAAACAATCGCGCTGCCCCTCCTCCGTCGCCGGCGGCGGGGCAGCGGGAGCTGGAACTGGTCCAGAGACACGTCCAACCAATTCCAGAGGGCGTGGCGACCGCGTCCGGCGAACCGGAAGTGGAAAACGCTGACTGCTCCGTCTCCGATGCTGCCCTACTTCCTGCACGTTGCAGCTTTAGGCAGCATGTATCCTATGCGGCCTTCTTCCGCTGTTCCCTTTCAAGAAATATCAGAGAATGGGACGATTTTGAAACAGGTCTCCACGGATTGCTGAGAATTGTCATCTTCTACGCCTACGGTAATAGCTGGAAGCATTGATTAATTCAGCAATGCTTTATAGTATCGTGAAATAGGTGTTATTGTACAAATAGCAAGAAATAAACACATAGACCTACTGAGCCCCTCAAAATTAATGAACACAAAAGTAAGAACACATTTTCTCAAAAATGAACATGCAGTACAAATATATTTTAAAATAATATTCCTAAGATAGTAATATGTGTTAATACTCATTACTTTCATTAAACGTTTTTCATTTAAATTCCACGCCTCAGTACTTTTCAAAAACCAAAGAACTAATTCCTGGATAAACAGCTGGAAGTATAAAAAAATCAAGTTGGTTTCCGCAAGAGATGTCTAAACGACATTTGTTAGATTTTTAGGTGTGTTTTCATAATGAAGTTCTAAGATGGCGCTAGTTAGCAGTAAAGTCCTTACGGGCACTGTCTTTTCCTTCATTCTTACAAGACCGTCAAATTAAGTAATTTTTATATAGATAGTTTTTATGTAGAGGTCGCAGTTATTTACTTCAACAACCGCTCGAGTATCGCGAGGTTCCGTACCGACGCTCGAAGGAAGAGGTGACGTCGCCGTGTGAGAAGAGTCTAGTTAGGTAAGTCTTTTTCTTTCATTTTCACGAGACCGTCAAATTAAATAAGTTTGCAACCCTAAGTTTTTGGTTAAGATGAGGTGACTTCGCTCTATGACAAGGATGTCCAATACATTGGACATTTCGACCGGCCGCATTCCGCCTCCCGGATTTGAGTAGAACCCTCACACGTCTTCGGACCCCCGATTCGGCATTTAAAGCCGCCACGCGTAGTGCTGGCAGAACTCTTTTAATTAATTGTAACATGAATCGAAAGAAAAACTACCTTCAATTAATCGACTAAAACGTAATCCAGTATTTTCCAGTAGACTGGGTTACGTTTAAATCATGACTTGCCATGTATTGGATTGGATGGTCGGGTCTGACAATGAGCAGTGAGGGATGTGAGTCACCATGAATTACCTTGTATTCGATCGGACGGACGGTCGGATCTTATTTGACCGGAGGATTTGGATACAGTAGGCACCGCAATTACCAAAATATACCGTGTATCACTCCGAACCATCTAGATGGACCGCTATGCACTAGGTCGCATTTTCCTTCCAGCAGTCACTTCAAACCCTCCGCACCCATTATTCTGGCCAGCAGCCTCGTCCCACTCTTCCGCCCTTCTCCGCGCGCGCCTCCCACCTTCCGCGCCGCATGCATAATGACGTCATTGATGAGCCCACGGGCCCATCGATTCCCGCAGGAGTCGCCTTAAGCCTGTTCCTTTCCCAGCGGCTAAATATTTCCATTAAAAGCGGGGGTGGACTTTTTGCATAAGAAAATATAACGGGCGCGGTGGCCGGGCCGCTTTTTCCGCGGGCGGCGAGGCGCCCTCCCCGCGCAGCGCTGGGCAATCTCGCTGTGTACTTAGTATAAGAAGCGCGGCTACAGGGATATTTTCGGCGATTATGCGGGAAGCGGCGTGGCTCGGGTGGGCGGACGAGGCGGGGAAGGCCGGGGATGGGCCAGGGCCGGAGCTGTGGCGGAGTGGTAAAGGACAGAGACATGCGGGAATGGGGAAGGGCGGCCCAGGATAGGAGCTTTGGCGTAGCGGGGAGAGGCAAAGCGGAAAGAGGCAGAGAGATGCGGGGATGGGGAAGAGCAGGGCGGAGCGAGCCAGGATTGGTGCTGAGGCGGAGCGGGGAGAAGCAGAGTGAGGCGGAGAGATGGGGGATGGGGAAGGGCGGGGAGGAGCGGCCAGAGCTGGAGCCAAGGCGAGGTGGAGTGGAGGGGGCGAAGGGCCAAGAGGAGCGGGCCAGGGCGTGAGCGGGGAGCGGCATGAATGTGGCGGGGGCGGATTGGGGCGGAGAGAGGTAACGTGGTCCGGAGAGTGCCATGAATGCAGTGG
Organism: Teleogryllus occipitalis; assembly: GCA_011170035.1. Lineage (NCBI taxonomy): Eukaryota > Metazoa > Arthropoda > Insecta > Orthoptera > Gryllidae > Teleogryllus > Teleogryllus occipitalis. The sequence continues at coordinate 38,268 of BLKR01004670.1, forward strand.
AGCGAGGCAGAGTGAGGCGAGGTGGGATGGTGGCGAAGGGCGAGGAGCGGGCCAAAGCGTGAGCGGCATGGCTGGGGCTGAGACGGAGCGGGGCGGGGAGGGTGAGGTGGGGAGAGGCGAAACGGCTCGTCTAATGCGGGGACGGAGAGGGGTGCAGCGGAGAGAAACATGGAAGTAGCGGAGCGGGCGGTGGGAGGTGGAGGGGGGAGCACCATAGTTGTAGTGGAGCGGAGGCGGGGAGAGGCGAAACGGATCGTCTAATGTGGTGACGGAGAGAGGTGGAGCGGAGAGAAACATGGAAGTAGCGGAGCGGTGGGAGGTGGAGGGGAGCACCATGGTTGTAGAGGAGCTGGGTGGAGCGGAGCATGGCGGGAAGAAGCGAAGGGGGCGGCATGACTCTAGCAGGTGCGGAGGGGAGGGAGGAAACAGGGAACAGCAGCTGTCGCAGGGAGAGGGGCAGGGAGAGGGCGGGAGATGGGCGGGGAGATGGGCGGGGAGATGGGCGGGGAGATGGGCGGGGAGAGGGCGGGGAGAGGGCGGGGAGAGGGGCGGGGAGAGGGGCGGGGAGAGGGGCGGGGAGATAGGGCGGGGAGATGGGCGGGGGAGGGTCGGGGAGAGGGGTGGGGAGAGGGGCAGGGAGAGGGTCGGGGAGACGGGCGGGGAGACGGGCGGGGAGACGGGCGGGGGGGACGGGCGGGAGACAGGCGGGGAGACGGGCGGGGGGGACGGGCGGGAGACAGGCGGGGAGAGGGGCAGGGAGAGGGGCAGAGTGAGGAGAGACGGCGCGGAGAGTGCTCTGGATGCAATGAAACGGGGCAGAGCGAGGCGGGAGGGTCGAGGTGGGTAGGTTTTGGGCAGAGCGGTGCGGAGTGGTGGCGGGTGAAGGCTGGGCGGGCGTGCCGTGGCGGGGATTCGCGGAGAGAGAAAGGGATGGAGCGGAACGGAGAAGGGCGGGTGGGGCGTGGCGTGACTGAGGCGGGGCGGCCCGGGAGGAGGCGGGGTGGAGTGGCTACCTTCGCATACTCCAAGGAATCGTAGCGCGGGGGCGGCAGTTGTCGGCTGTTGGGGGAGGCCGAGCAAAAAAGGTCGACGCAGGTGAGGCAGAACAGTTAGAAAACGTCGCAAAAAGCAAGAATATTTAGATCGATGAAAATATGCAGAAGGAGACGTGGAGAATTGCAAGTAGGGGAGAAACGAAGAATAGTCAGAGCTGGAAAACAAGTAGAGCTCAGCTGCAAATGAAGAGTTTTGGCAATATCTACTCCAACAAATTATACAGCACTTGCAAGTAGACTTAAAGATCGATTGTTCTTTACAAATATTTTAGCGGAGTGAACTTGCATCGTGAAAATTAGTTTCGAAATGTTCACCCGTATGTGAGGAATTGGGCGAGTCTGAGACAACGGAAAGGATTGGCATTTAGTGTGGTAGTTGGTGCTGATTGTTAGGTAAATTTTATGGCAAGTAAGTGTTTGGCTGGTGATCAAATACATTTTGACTGCGTCCTGCCGAAAACCAGTGCAGGAGAAGTTATCTAGCAATCAGAGGCAAATGTCACATGTGTATTTTTAATTAATGAACTACCACATATTACTTGGCAAAATGTGATGATCTTTGACCCCCGTACATGCCCCCTGAGTTTGTAACATTTATTCTGAGACACCCTACCTGAATTGTAAATAGAAAAATAAGATAGCAAAATAATCTATTTGGGAAAAACATTTGACCTTGTTGAGTGAATAATCACAAATAGAACAATTATATATCAATATAATATCAAAATGTGAATTATAAATTTGTAAAAATATGAATTTTATAATTTAGTAAACATTTAAAGAAATATATTGATGAAAACGACACTTCATGACAACCGCACGTGAATGTCTCTTGTTGTAATTCAATCATAAATGTGATGTAAACTATTGCTATTTGGGAGATGAATTCAACAGAAGCATTCAATAGACTTCGGCTTTTTAAGACTTAATTTGCTAATAATGTATGAAATCAGCGATACGAAGAGATGCATTGAATTTAGTTGAGGAATGGCAGATCTCCTCACGTGACACCAAGTGATTGGCAGTTGGCAAAATCTAGTAAGTTAGAACTAATGTAGTTATTCGATACTTAAATAAGTCCTCTTCGTGTAAAAAAGGAAGCGTGTGCATGTGCTAACAATATCGGCAGCTTACTCTTGTATTGTACTCACGCTTCATTGTAATTTTATAATAGAACACTGCCAAATGGAGCTCAACAGCGTTTATAGTTCTTAAGATTAAGAATACAGGAGTTAATAATATATTTTAATTTTAAGATGATGGATTAATTAATGCATCAGTAAATAATGCATATGAGAAGAACATTTCATTTTTCAAACATTTTGTCAGATCCTCAGAATACAAAGTATCGTACAATTATCTCTTTTTGATTAAAAAGAAAGAAGACGCAAAGAGACTCAAAATAATCCCATTCTTGAAATTTACCTGCAGGCAAATAGTTTATTATTGTTAATTTTATATACTAGTATTGCCAGAGCTTCATGAAAGCTTCATGTTAGAACACGCAGTCCAGAAACCGGGAGCGGTAGCACAGTGCATCAACTGATGCCACTGCAGCGCCTCTGACCGGGAGGTCCTAGGTTCGCGTCCTGATGGCCTTTTCGACACTAGCTTTTCAGATAGGTCGAATTCAGTCGCTGTCTAGAGGAGAATTCTAGCGGCCGGCTGTTCTGATCGGTAGTTTTCCGTGGTTTCTCCGATCAACACCAGGCGAATGCCGGAGCAGTACCCTACCAAACGGGCCACGGACCGCCCGCGATCTGTCCTTCCTCTTCCTTGTCCTATTCTCTCCCATTACACAGACACACTTACACTAACATGCACTACACTACCACATATTCCGGGAGATCGTCGGGAGCTTAGAGCTTGTACCGGCTGGGGGTGCCCCGCTGGAGGGAGAGTCCTGGTTAGGGGAAACCCCACTAGCCGACGGTAGGTCGGCGCCGGATCTCGCCATCCAGCGGGGGAAGATCACCGCCAATTCCCGCGAAAAAACTTGCACTACACTAATGGGACTAATGACCAAACAGTTGACGCGCCCGGAAACACGAAAAAATCAATCAATCAACGTAGTGCAGAACATATATCTGCACAAGTCAGATCAATAATATAATCAACATTAAGCTCACGAAACCGGAACTCATCCTCGTCATAAATCCTCCTTGTTACACAACTTCGCGCGGTCGGCACCTTACATCCCGGACACGACACAGAAAGAGACAAACCGCGGACACCAGCACAGCCGCAGGATCCTCTAGGGCCAACGAGGGCGGCGACGCAACACAGGTAAGCCAGAGGGCGTACTGTCTGCGGGCTAGGCCAACGGCGGGGCCTCGCCACTAAATAACCTCAAATTGCACTCATTACATTTCCAATTAAGGACGCCGCGCGGCGCGGAAGGTGGCAGCAGCGGCGGCGGCGGCGGCCACGGAACGCAGCGGAGAGGGCAAGGAGCGCGCAATAACGCGAGGAAAGCGCCGCCTCGCGTTAGGAAGAAAGTTGTGGAGCGTTATTGAGATAAAGAGGGCGCCCGCTGCGCAGACACAAATGGGCCGACTGGAATTAATCAGGTTTAAAGCGGCGAGGGAGGTTAAACAGACTGGTAGTGCGCGGCTCCGCTCCGCAGACAATGCTCTCCGTGTTCCGGCTGCGCGTCGCCGGCGGAGCGCAGCCGAGAAGCAGCCGCCGTGCCATCGCGTTTCCCGGTGTGCGAGGGGAGATGAGGCTCTCGTTAGCACTCGCCCAATGTCAACCCACGCTCGTTTCTTGGCGCTTGGCGCTCGTCCCTCGACGTGCGTAGCCTTCCACGTCATTGCACTCGTTGTGTGTACCCCTCAACGCGCGAAGCCCTTGACCCACGTGGCCCTTGACCCGCGTAGCCCTTGACCCGCGTAGCCCTTGACCCGCGTAGCCCTTGACCCGCGTAGCCCTTGACCCGCGTGGCCTCAATGCGTAGCCCTTGACCACAGCCCTTTGACCGCGTAGCTCTTTGACCCGCGTAGAACTCTCGTTGTGCGTGTAGCCCCCAACGCGCGTAGCCCTTGACCCGCGTAGCCCTTGACCAGCGTAGCCCTTGACCCGCGTAGCCTTTGACCTCGCGTAGAACTCGTGTGTAGCCCTCAACGCGCGTAGCTCCTTGACCCGCGTAGCCCTTTTGACCAGCGTAGCCTCGACCCGCGTAGCCTTGACCCGCGTGAACTCGTTGTGTGTAAAGCCTCAACGCGCGTAGCCCTTGACCCGTAGCCCTTGACCAGCGTAGCCCTTGCTTCGCGTAGCCCTGACCCGCGTAGCTCCTTGACCCGCGTAGCCCTGGACCTGCGCAGTCTCTTGACCCGCGTAGCCCTTGACCCGCGTAGCCCTTGCCCGCGTAGCCCTTGACCCGCGTAGCCCTTGACCCGCGTAGCCCTTGACCCGCGTAGCCCTTGACGAGCGTAGCCCTTGACCGCGTAGCCCTTGACCCGCGTAGCCCTTGACCCGCGTAGCCCTTGACCCGCGTAGCCCTTGACCCGCGTAGCCCTTGACGAGCGTAGCCCTTGCCCCGCGTAGCCCTCAATGCGCGTAGCCCTTGACTCGCGTAGCCCTTGCCCCGCGTAGCCTTTGACCCACGTAGAACTCGTTGTGTGTAGCCCTCAACGCGCGTAGACCTTGACCCGCGTAGCCCTTGACCCGCGTAGCCCGCGACGCTCGTTTTTTGACGTTTGTCACTGAACACAAACACCACAAAAAATAAAGAACGAATCTGAACGAGCATCTGCGCAATGATTGAGGTAGTTGTATATTTTACATCGTGCTCTGCGTATCTGTTTTAAAGCTTCTACCAAAATCGAGAAACGAATGAATGAATGAATGAGTGAATGAATGAGACAGTCATGATAATAATGATATAGAAGAGAATAAAACTAATCTTGAATGTTCTTAAATATTTCAACAAACGTGCAGAAAATTGTATTTCTTTGCACCAAAGTCCGCGTGTATTTCCAGAATGTGAAATGCTATACGTTCCGCAATGAACACTTCAAGGTATCACTGACTAATATATATTTCGCAAGGTTGGAAATGTGCATTTTTATGGCATTAGCGACCACTACTTGAGTTAACATTATGGTAACTGTGAAGATGAAACGATATGGTGTCGATAAAGGACGAAAACAAATACAGGCGGGACTCAACCCCGCAACCCTTCGGTCCGAGATCGCTACGACACTACTGACTTAGAGATCTCGGCCACCGAATCGGCAAATGTGGAAATTGTTTCGTGTATAACAAGCGTTTACCTCTGACCATCATCTTCTGGAATGAGAGTGAAATTTAGCCAACTTGCACACTTGTTTGGCGCGTTCTGTACCCGAAGTGAGGTTGAGGAGCTTCATGCAGAGAGTTTCGAAGCATCTTGTACCACGAGAGCGTCCCCTTCGGCTGTTTACCTTCTCCTTGGCTGCTTCCACCGCCTTCAACTCGATTGCTTCCACCGCGAACCCCTCCTTCGCAGCCTCCCTTTCGCTGCTTCCCCATAAGTGTTTTACGTTTCACTTTGGTGCGACGTGCCTCGGCCCCCCTTGTGTCTCTTGAAACGAAGTTTTCTTCTCCGGACTTGATGGTGACTAGAAGCTATGTGATACCTGCTAGGAATACATTCTGCTTTCCACCTAGAGCGAACACTGCATGACAACTAAAGCAGACGATACGAGATAGGTTGCGTAAAACACATCTCATCTCGGCATCTCAAGAGCCCGAAACCTTTTAGCTTTATTCAAATATTTTCAGGTGATTTGTTCATTGTCTAGTGGAAACCCGTGCGATTAGGTGGCACAGGGAGTTTAAAGCCGAATTCTTCTTTACTTGCGCGAGTATTTATTTATCATATCAATGTATTCGGATAAGAAAAGGAATGGTTGCTCTTCACAGAGTATTTCCGCCCCGACGTGCCCTGCTTTACATCGAACTCCCCGCATCCACTTTTCCACACTCCTCGCCCTGTGCTGTCTCGCCTGACCCGGCTCCTCCCGAATTATCCTGCTATGTTCACTCCGATTGCTAGTGCTCTCATCCTGAAAATTCCATACTAATATAGAAATATAGTGGAAAACACACTGAAAACGCAAATACGTCTTCAAACTGCGCTGAACTGCATAATCTAACACCGTGCACAAAAGAGGCACTGCGGTTTTGCTTCCATGGTACCACCAGAACTGCTGCTGGTCTATGCTAGTTTTTGCTTGATGTGTACATTTCAAATAATATTTATAATATTAATATTTGTATTGCATTTAGAAACGTTTTAATCACACATGCATTAATTAAAGACTTCCAGCTTTAAAGCAACCCCTTATTAGTTGAAATAAATTGAGTAGTTCATCCACCACAGAGATGATCACGTCTTACACGTTTTAGAAGTGAAATACACAATTGTTATTTTGAATTTATTTTCCGAGAAAAAAATTCAAGAACTTAAACATATTAATTAGTAAATATGTAACTGATTTCAAGTAAACAATTTGAATAAGCATTTTTCTGCATTTCGGCTTCATACAAAACTGAATGAATTGAATAAGAATAATCTTGTACATTCAGAAACTCGAATTTTTTCAAAACAAAGACTACTTACGTTCCACGTATGTCTATGCCTTTTCTCTTCTATATTTGTTTGCGATGTCATTATGTTACTTCTCGACAGGCTTACATTACCTCGTGTTTGTCCACGACATTAAGCTCAAAGATTGTTTTTTGATATTACATGACCGTGATAGATCATTTGTTATTTTCCCAAGCAAAATGTATGTTCCATGTTCATTGATCAAGCTTTCATAGTCAAGAAGTTTTGGTCGAAGCGTGTCTCATCTCGATACATACTCAATATTTGTATAAATATGGACAAGGCACATATTAACAAGATAAGACACATTGTCATCAGAATCGAAATTCAAACTTTTACGAATGGAGAGAGACGTGCTGCAACTTGTGTAACTTATTTTGCTAATGCCCCAAGCCCTTCATTTGATATCTGAAACCTTTCATTTATAGACTTTTTAATTCCTAATTTACTAATTGTCCAAAGATTTTCTTATTTATATTATGTTTTCTTATCCTATTATGCTTATCCTATTATGTTTTCTTATGCTTGTCCTATTATGTTTCCTTATCCACCTGACTTCTTATCCCAACATAATGTACGTACTACAATCTCCCTTGTTTTCTTCTAATACCATACCTGACATTCTGACTGACTGACTGAATACATCAGTTTCTCACATGATGATTTCCTTTCTCATCTTTCATACAGAAACTTTTTCTTATTCTTATAGCAATCTTCTTTCATGATCCCCACATTCTCTTTGTTGTGGCCGTCACAGCCCCTACTCTCTTCTGCTTCTCACAAAGAGGCATGCCATTCCGCGACCAGGTCTTACGCCGTGGCCGTTTCCTTCTTGTTTCATTCTCAAGTTTACTTGGCGCTTCATGAACAACCTCGCGCCCTTCGATTATTCATAGGGTTTTTGGGCGCCGCGCCCTCCGCCCCCTTCGCTGGGAGCCGCAAGAAAAGGGCCCCGAGGGGAGCTGCCGCGCGTGAGGACGGGCGGCGCGCTCGTGGACCACCGCCGGCGGAGGATCCCCATGCCCTTTTCACTTCCTGCTTTAATTACTGCAATTGATTCATTCATTTTTTCGTGTTTCCGGGTGCGTCAACTGCTCTGGTCATTAGTCCCGTTAGTGTAGTACACGTTTTTTCTCGGGATATGGCGGTCATCTTCATAAATCTCGCCAGATCTCGCCTTCTCCCTGGATGGCGAGATCCGGCGCCGACCTACTGTCGGGTAATGAGGTTTCCCCTAACCAGGACAAACTCTAAGCTCCCGACAGGTCTCCCCGAATATGGTAGTGTAGTGCATGTTAGTGTAAGTGTGTGTTTAAGGAGAGAGGATAGGACAAGGAAGAGGAAGGACAGGTCGCGCGCGGTCCGTAGCCCGTTTGGTAGGGTACTGCTCCGGCATTCGCCTGGTGTTGATCAGAGAAACCACAGAAACTACCGATCACAGCAGCCGGCCTCTAGAATTCTCCTCCAGACAGTGACTAAATTCGACCTAGCTGGAAAGCTAGTACCGAAAATCCTGCCGCCGTGGGGAGTAGAACCTAGGACCTCCCGGTGAGAGGCCCTGCAGTGACATCAGTTGATGCACTGAGCTACTGCTCCCGGTACTTACTGGAAGAGGTGGCTCAGAGTATCAACTGACTCACTGCAGTGCCTCTGACTGGGAGGTCCTTGGTTCGAGACCGGACGGCGGCAGGATTTTCGAGGCTACTAAATAGCTACGTCGACTTCCATCGCTGGCTGGAGGAGAATTCGAACGGATGGCTGCTCTGATCGGTAGTTTTCCGTGGTTTCTCCGATCAACGCCAGGCGAATACCGGAGCAGTACCCTAACAAACGGGCCACGGACCGCGCGCGATCTTTCCTTCCTCTTCCTTGTTCTATCCTCGCCCCTTTACTTACACACACACTCACACACACTAGCATGCACTACACTACCACATATCCCGGGAGACCGGTCGGGATCTTAGACCATGTCCCGGCTGGGGCGGTGTCCCGCTGGTGGGAGAGTCCTGGTTAAAGGAAACTCCGGCAGCCTATGGTAGTTCGGCGCCGGATATCACCACCTAGCGGGGGAAGATAACCGCCATCTCCCGAGGAACAACAAGCACTACACTTACGGAACAAATGATCTTGGCAGTTGACGCGTCCGGAATCACTAATCAATCAATCAAAAACCTTATAAGAAGAGAAAGTATTGAAAGAAGAAATCGTGCACAGGAAATCGGCGAATTTTCGACAGAAAAACTTTTATTTCCGGGCCCTAGTAACGGAAAAGTGGATATATACGGCTCAATGAGTCAACGTGAGTGGCGGCGAGTTCTCAATTCAATGCGCCAACATTGGCGAATCCTTTAAGTGCTTCTCGTTGTTTCCTGGATATTTCTTAGTTGTTGTTTTCGCTAAAACGATTAATGCATCTGTAGATTTTTCCTAAGATTAAATTTTCCCCTAAAATACTGAAAATGAATTATTTTTATAATTTTGTTCTGTCATCGGGCATCTGTCGATGACTAAGCGCCTCGCTACTGAACTTTGCGAAGGCAGAATCCACGTTTTGTGGGTCCTTGATACGGAAAAATGGACTGACGGCAAAACGTGTCTTCTGAATCTGTCCGCTTGTCTGTCTACGTGTCTACCCCTGTGTTTATCTATCCGTCTATCTGCCCACCTGTCTGCCTGCCTGTGTGTCTGTCAGTCTATCTGTAGTTCGTATTCCAAACGAAAATCATCACTAGAAACTGAATATCAGGCTTCAGACGTATTAGAAGTGGATAAATACTGAATAATCCCGTCAAAAACGATAACTACTATTAAAGGGTGTAATGAAAGGGCTCACATCAAACGTTAGGCTTCGTTTGCTAATTACTGGTCCCCCTCTCCGACGTATATTGCTACGGGGTCGAGCGCCACCAGTTGAATAGACTGTACACAGACGCAGCTGCCGGGATTCCCACTACGACTGGCACAAATCATTCATAAACAAGGTGTGTTTTCAGAACGAGAAATAAACATTGCACTCAAATGGATTCTCAGTTTCACAATCGACTCTGTAATACGCTCTATTCTCTTCTGGTCCGCACATTGATAATTTTATTCAATTGTATTTTTCAGATGATTTTGTCAATAGAGGTATAGAAAATATCCCTTTTCAAACTCAATCATAATAGATTTCAGAATAATACATACCAAAAGTGATAAAGAGCATCCTACTTCTGCATTACTATGACGATGTAAACTGCAACAAAGGAACATGGAATAACATTATTACAAACACATTGAATATTTTTAACATTACTATTTCAGCTAACTAATATCTAATATCTGGATAATATTGAGTTACTAGCAGAAGACACTTAACACAACTAACAGATATAAATACACTCTAAGTTCATATATTTAAAATTTCAATATTAACTAAATCTGCTGACAAGCAGATAAGAAACAAATTAAATGGTACTCTTTGTTACTTCAAAACAAAATATTCAAATTCATACGAAAACGAATGTGAATTATTGAAAACTTGTCGTATTCTCTTTATTTGAAAGTTTTGAATTAATCGAACACACAAATACTAAATGCATCACTGCAGAATATCAGACATTGTCCATTCCTAAAGTTATTTTCGTCAAAAAACGAGAATATTTACGTACGCCTTGCAAAAGCTTCCATGTAAACATAGACGATCACCACAGACGATCTTATGAAAGATTAAATTTACCGTCTCCCTTCAATATTAAAAATATTCCTACAAAATTGAATTCACATTTGATATTTCATTAAAATGTTCCCCGCACCCGTCCCTCACCCACCTCCTCAAGCGCCTCCTGGCAGACAATCCCCCGATTAATCACGCGCATTAAATCGATTCGCACGGTCGATTAGAAGGACAGGGAATAATAGGGGCCCCGTCGCATCGGATCGCCATCGCGCGACCCTGGCCGGCGACGGAAACAAATGCCGGCGCCAGGTGCGTGACACGCGCCGTCGCCCACGCAACCCCTCGACCCTCGCCCCCCCCCTAGCTGGGCCACTGACCGCCCGCGCCCTCCCCCACCCTTGGGCTGCTGCCGGGTTCACGACGAAAACTGCGCAGAAATTGCATTGAAAGCGTGGAATACTCTCACGAATTCAGAGTACAAGGTGAGTTATAAGTGTAAATTCAACTATACAATGTACAATGCACATGATTAACATTTATAATAAGCTTTTTTACGCCTCTGCCTTCTTTCAGTGCGAATTTCCATTGTGGAATACACATTTTATGTATCTACTATCTGTGGGGCCTCCGCTGTACAGGAGTTTCATCAGCGAGAAATAAATAGGTTGAGAATACATAACTTGTTAAGTAAATTCAGAACAAAGTAGTGTAATCAGTTAAAATCACTTCTTTTTCTAATTCTTCTCTTTCCAGTGTTTCTTTCCGATACTTTTCTTATTTTCTTCCTTTTCTCCTTCATCCGCCTCTTCTTACACTCTTACTCATACTTCTTATAAGGTAGGAAATGGTAGGAGTAAAATTTTTAGTTTTCAATTTTGCGAATCAAGAATGTTGGTAACTTTTTTCATAATTTAACTACGCATCGATAGATGTATATGTACCTGTAAAATTATTTCAACGCAATGCAAAACGAATCGTCAACAATTTTCTGTTGTCTTGGACTTATGGTTAGCCTTTCGTGATATTGAATTTGCAATATATTTTTTCTGCAAATACTCACGTAATTGCCAGATAAATTTATTTAATTCGTAATGTTGCAACAATTGCTGCCGAATAATTGATATTTTGCACTCCCGGAAGACCATGAATTTCATCACAACTTTGATATTCAATATAGTATATAAAATATTATATACATGTTTAATATAATTAATAATATTAAATTTATATATATATATATATATATATATATATATATATATATATATATATATATATATATATATATATATATACACGGTTGAAGTTAGTACAATGCAATTTTCACGGAAGTACATGAAAGAATGTGGCAAATTGATGTATGTATTCGTTTCCATTTTATCACTTGTATTTTACGAGATATTCAGGTAATTTTGTTTCAAATGGAACTATACATATTTTTAGTCTATCATGATGAGCGTAAAAAGACGAATCCAATAATATATGTTGTCATATTTTAGATCAACATTTTTTGAGTAATTCTGATTTTTGCGACTCGTATTTAACGGGTATTTCGAATGTAGCAGGCCACCACACAAGGTCAAGAAGCGCCCTCCCTGCTAACGCGAACTCGGGGCTTTACCATATCTGTTAAACACGAGTCGCAAATGATGGAAATTACTCAAAATATGCTTATCTAACATTTGATAATATGTGTATCATTGGATTCGTCTTTTTTCTCTCGTCATAATAGACTAAAAAATATGTATAGTTATATTTGAAAAATCAATGTTATCTCAATGTATCGTAAAATACAAGTGATAAATGGAAATGAGTGCATGTATAACCAGCCCCATTCCCTCATGCACTTCTGTGAAAACTACTTTGCAATAACTTCACCCGATCAGTTACAGGAGGTGTAAAGGTTTTGTGACTAACTCTGTATATGTAACTAAAGGTGCTACAGAATGGCACAGACTTTCTCGTAGCAAATTATTCTAATTTCTGTGGTGTGGACTGGCTTTAAGATCTTGCTACATTCTCTGGCCAGCAGCTGTATATCGTCACCGAAAGTACATTTTCTTGACATTTTCTCAACTTTTCGGTTTCTTAATAGTAGAACCGAAACATGACTTGAGGAATATTAAAGAAGAGTCAACCTTCGTCCACAATAGAAATTTTCATTGAAAATTTTGAAACCGTTTTTAAGAAAATGGCGACTAAACATTATTGTAAATGAGGACTTTTCTAAAAAAATCCCAGCAGTCGGAGAGTAATAACACTCTTGGGAAAAAAATTGGTACGACGTGCTTTTCCACTAGTTTTATTACTTCAAACGTATCGCAGATAAATTGCATCCTTTACCACTATGTAATGAATTTTTTTTATTTCTTGCAGAATGAACCGGATATACAGGGCTCAGCCATATGGCTACCAGTGGTTAGGAGCGAGCGTTTTCAGACGAAGGAGGTGGCTACCTCGCTTTAAACATAGAATGAATCAGTCCGAATATTAAAATGGGGGAAAGCACATTGTTGACTGTTAATGGGAGGAATATTTATTTCATTATCTAATATCAGCCAGAATGTGTGATGTATTGTAGGTAAATAGAGACACTTGATAATTGAGCCGTCACTCACCACCATGCAATCATAATGACGATCCAGTTTCACAATCATTATATCTCCATAAAAGTTTACATACTATCGATATACCATCGTCACCGAATGATTACCATACCGACAATAATGCAACTAATCCTTCTCCAACATAGTTGTGCGCACTGGAACGTCAGGGGGCCACAATCCCCCCGTCAATACTGAGAGAAGTGCGGCGTATTAAAACATTTAGTACCGGTACATTTTATTCTCGTAAATAGTACGATCTATCCCTGATGTTTCCCCTTTTTAAGCAGACAATATGGGCAAATAATACATAATGTTTGGAAATAAGGCTGGCTCATCCATCTGTCAATCATATAAATGGTCCAACATAAAGCCAATTTTACTTGTTAATTTTATCATTGAAATTATTTCATTCTCTTTGTAATATATATTTTTTATTTAAGAGTAAAATAAGTTAATTGTGTAAATGTATGTTCTTGAAAAGGGGGTTCAGTGAGGAACAGAGGGTTCAGAAATATAGTTGGCCCCCTCTTATTTTAGGCTGTACACGCTTATATGGATATGAATTGATTTACCAACTCAAAAAGAAAAACTTTGCGCCGCAAGCGTGGGCAAGCCGCGACGAAGACACAAGTCCATGAGCGTTTGTCATCTGTTTGGCTATGTCAGATACAATACGCTTTGGTTCATTCAACAACATTTATTACATATCAATAATTAAAAATAAATTTAAAAGAAAATCGGTTTATATGAGTTTGCTCTGATAAATCTAAAACAATTCAAATAGAAAAAATTAACAAGAAAATGTTTGACTAGCCATCTTCTTAATTTATCAATTATGTTAACAAACAGTGGTTTTAACATTGTGATTTAACTTAACATGAAATTGCAATCAAAATATTTTATTTTTATAAATATTTAAAAGAATTATTTGGTAGCATGTTTTCCACATTCAGAATCAACACATTGCCAATTTCATCTACAAAAAGTTTTGCCCGGATGAGGCACGCTTAACATGTAGCACGCGTATGTCTGATGAACACCGGCTGTAATAAATATTACTAATTTCTCAACTTTTTGCATAATTTAAACATTGGAGATCTAAGCTGCAAAATTTTTTCGGCCATCATTTCTAATTTAGCATTAAATCTTTTAACAGAAATTCAGTTAGGAAGCGCACTTTCAACCATCTAAATGCTCTTCTTTACTCCGCTTCGAAACACATTCTTTCCAAACGTTGGTATTCATGCAAGAGGTGCTGTACCGTCTCCTCGTCCCCATACTCACAAACAGGAGAATGAACTAGTTGCATTTTAAATCATTTCTCTCTGAATTAACCATATCCTCTAATAATCGGGCGATAGATCTTGATGGCCGGAAATGTTTATATTCTGTTTTTGCTTGCATATTAGATAGAAAAGCATAAGCTAATCTACCCATGTATCTTGTTTCCCATATGTACTGCCACACATCTACTTCTTTAATAAAGAATGTTCTATATCCTTTTTCTAACGAATGGAGTGTAATTTTCTCTATATCGAGGAAAAAACCCTTTCGAACTTTAAACTTACCACCAACAAGTGCGCTGATAGATTCAGAGGCAACGCCTATGCTCTCTATCGTTATCACCATCGGCACCATCATTATCATCGACATCAACATCACCATCACCAAACATCAACATCACCAAAATCACATCACCAATACCCACTGCAAACACCATCGCCTTAACCACCGTCACTAACACTATCGATGCCACCACCAAACTACTACCATACTCCGATTTAAACACAGTTGCACTTGAAGGTTATGAGCTGGAAGGAGAGGGGAACGTTGTCTGGCAATCTGGAGCTCCAAAACCAAAAGTTTAAGTCCTAACGAAGCTTGCGATTGAATAATATTGCCTTCCTCTCCGTCCAGCTGGTTACCTTCAAGTGCCACTGAGTTTAAATCGGAGTATAGAGGCCTATAGCAGAAGAAAAATTTGTTGAAAAAAAACACACAAAATGGTTACACAACCCGTACGTTTGTAAGAAGTCTACAACAGTCTCTGTTCCTTCGGCTCTTCATCCTCCATGCTCTACCGATTAATCTAAGATACGTCTTATTATTGAGTGAATACATGTATTTTTTCTGAAGCTGTGTTTAAATCGGAGTATACGTCGACCACTCCGAGCAGCTTCTAACTTCGCTCCCAATCGGCGTGATGGCTGAGTGCTCGGCCCCCTAATCTATTCCAACGCGCGCCCCAACCGCCAGGCGGCGCCACGGGCGGCCCACGGGGCGCCGTCGATCACAGGGCGTGGGATCGACCCCCGCGGTGATGGATGGGTGGGCGGGAGGGAGGGAGGGAGGGGCGGGGCACGGCGTCGCGACCGTCGCGCGGTGCGCCGCCCCTCGAGAGCGGTGGCCGCGCGCGCCCCGCCCCCTAGTGGCGCAGGTGCACGCCCCTGCCACGCCCCCCACCGCCCGGCGCCCTCGCGCCGCGCACTGGCTCATGGACACACGCACCCGCACGCAAGTTCCATGCCGGTTGTAATGCCACTACATATTAAAGAGATAGACTGATTGATTGATTGATTTTTTCATGTTTCCGGGCGCGTCAACTGCTCTGGTCATTAGACCCGTTAGTGTATTGCATGTTTTTTATCGGGAGATGGCGGTGATCTTCCCTCGATCGATGGCGAGATCCGGCGCCGACCTACCGTCGGCTAGTGGGGTTTCCCCCTAACCAGACTCCCCCACCAGCGGGGCATCGCCCCAGCCGGGACAAGCTCTAAGCTCCAGACCGGTCTCCCGGAATATGTGGTAGTGTAGTGTGTTAGTGTAAGTGGGAGAGGATAGGACCAGGAAGAGGAAGGAAAGATCGCGCGCGGTCCGTGGCCCGTTTGATAGGGTACTGCTCCGGCATTCGCCTGGTGTTGATCAGAGAAACCACGGAAAACTACCGATCAGAGCAGCCGGCCGCTAGAATTCTCCTCCAGACAGCGACTGAATTCGACCTAGCTGAAAAGCTAGTGTTGGAAATTCTGCCGCCGTCAGGACTCGAACCTAGGACCTCCCGATCAGAGGCGCTGCAATGACATCAACTGATGCACTGAGCTACCGCTCCCGGTTATTAAAGAGATATAACCTCTAATTCAAGTAATATTATTATATTGACGAATATTTTTGTGTTCTTCGGACAAAAAAAATTAATTATCTCGACAATGTTATGTAATGTGCAGAAGAAAATGTGATAGTAAATTAATATAAATTAACGTAAAGTGATAATATTGGATACAATTCCATCAAGTGAATCTCTGCAATAAATTATATCGGATGTAATATAGAAGTTTGTCGGCCTGGTTGCCGAGATTGCTACGGCAGTAGTGTCATAACCATCTTGGATCGAGGGGTCGCGGGATCGATTCCCGCCTTGGGTATGGTTGTATTTGTGTTCGTCCTTTCACCCCTTATCTGCACCATATCGTCTCATCTTCATAGTACGATACCGTTAACGCTAATAGTGGTCGCTAATGACCTAGATGTTGATGTGACCCTAAATAATCAATTTTATATATATATATATATATATATATATATATATATATATATATATATATATATATATATATATATATATATATATAACGTTCATAAACGTTTTGAACAATTTAAGTTTTCGATGTGACGACAAGGTAAACTATTTCTCAGAAAACAACAAAAAACAACGAATACAACAAAAACAATCAAACAAATCTTCACAAAAATTAGACATATGATCACGTTCTTATGTTATAAATCATTGTTCTAGAAATGAAGTACGATGAAGTAATTTAACTTGATTATAAGCTACACTATGAGGCCAAAATGTCAATGTCGAAAGTTTTTCAAGTGCAAGTTCTTCACATCTGCCCGATGCGCTCAATGTTTATTTTTGGCGCTGATCCACATCTCGTCTTTCGAGCATGTGAGCGAACATGTGCACATTTAAAATGAAGTAAACATACGTGAGTTTTTTTTCCCTTTTTTTCGCCGCTGAGCTCTGGCATCTGGTTATGACAAAATATTCGCTGGTTTTTGTAAAAGGAAGTGTGTTACCAAAAACGCAAATATGAACCGTGTTTAAAATTGATCTTATTCTAATTTGTATAAAGAATATTCAAATCTGTTGCTGATTTTACATCATTTAGGTGTATGTCATTTTGATGATTTCTTAAATAACTTATTATTTTTATTACTTTCATATAGCGACAGTGACTAGAATCTCTTCTTAAGGTACAAGATTTAAGACTTTGTAAGTTAATTTTTGTCTAATTAATTAAAAATAATTTACAACTTCATTATTACTTAACACGTTCCGACCCCACAAAACGAAACTACTCTTAGGTCATCTTCTCGCGACACGGCAACTTATCATTCATTGTGTTTGATATACACGAAATGATTTGCCAACCAGTCACGAGCAAGTGTCACGTGTAACATTTCATGAAATTTCCTACCACTATATATTCATTGACAAAAAGTTATCATTTTAGTGCGCCTAAATGCCCTAGAAGTTCATAACATTTATGCTGAGGTATCCTATACATTTTAAAACAAAATTAGAATTGTGTTGCCTCGAAACTGCAAGGTTACGAGTCATAGGGAATGTGGCTGCACTGTAAACTTGCGACGCTGGTCAGTGTTGAAGAAGGGAATTGGCGTGCAGTGATCCGCGCAGCGTCCAGCAAGCAACTCAGCGCGACAAGGACGCAGGCGGCGCGCCCACGCTCGGTGGCTGCTGGATAAGCTCCGGCGATGCAAGTAATTGCTTAGAGGAGCTTCAATGCCACGTGCAATCGCTTATGCCCCGGGACTAATCTAATTTGGATGCCCGCGAGCATGTAACCGCTGACCCATTGAACGGCCAACTCTCTCACTATTGTGTTGGCGTCCACCGGAACCTCCGAGATCGGAATCCCGCATATATGTGTATGTCTGTGTGTGTGCATGTATGTGTATGTGTGTGTCTATGCGTGCATGTAGTTACGCATTGAGTGATTTCATGTGTATAAGTGAGTGTTACGTATGCAGCTAGTTTCACTATTGTGTCCTGTTCATATTCGATGAACGTAGGTCTAATTAATGCTTTAAATGAAGGAAACTGACAATGAATATGTCAGGACTACTTACATTGCTTTAAGGCGCAAACTCGACTATTAAAGCTCAAACTTGATTATACGTAATCAGTGCTTCATTTATGAAATTTTAGCTTCTAGAACGCGCCCCAAATTAACTCTTAATTTAATAGAAATAGTTATATATTCATTATAATATAATTTCATAATTATTCCTGAGGTACCGGAACGTCGTTCCGTCGCGTTCCGCCAGAAATCAAGCCCTGTGCGTTGTTATTATTATCAGTAATATGTACAATTCACTTATTAAAAGATAAACAATCATGGAAACAGAACAGAAACTAAGTGAGGATTAAATAAGTTTAAATGAGAACAGTAAATATCTATGTTTTGAACCCGACAAAATCACAAATACTCAAAAACAAACAAAATGTATGCATTTGATTGAAAGCCAGTAATCAAGCGTGTTGAGAGAGAGTACCATATCTACCGAGCAAATCACTCGACCAAGACGAGCACCCAAAAGGGATGAAGTGCCGGCGCCGTCGACAGGCCACTGTCGCCGGAACGAGGCCGCGGCAGACGGTTCTCTGGAGCGCGAAGGGGCGGCTCACAAAAGAACAAAAGAGCGTCGCCGAGGAGAGGGCCGTTGCGCGCGACGGACGAGTGTAGCAGCCCGACGAGCGCGTTCGTCTCCCGTCGGCGCCTTTTGTCCCGAGGAGCCCTCGGCCGGGCCGCAATCGGCGCACATGGCCCGGCCGCTCGCTTGCGCCGGCGCCCTCCGACACCCGCTCTCCCTCCTCCATACTCTCTCATCCCTCCTCCGTCATTCCTTTTCCATTCGTGTCTCCTCCAGTGTCTATTCCCTTTTCTGCCTCCTCCCTCCTCCACCGTGTTCTTCCTCCGTGTTTCCTCCTCCGTCGTGTCCCTCCTCCGTCGTGTCCCTCCTCCGTCGTGCCCTTCCTCCATCGTGTCCCTCCTCCGTCGTGTCCCTCCTCCGTCGTGTCCCTCCTCCGTCGTGTCCCTCCTCCGTCGTGTCCCTCCTCCGTCGTGTCCCTCCTCCGTCGTGGCCCTCCTCCATCGTGTCCTTCCTCCTTCGTGTTCCTCCTCTTCCGTGTTCCTCCTTCGTGTTCTTCCATTGTGTCCCTCGTCCATTGTCCCTCTTCTCTTGTCCTAATCTTTCATTATCTCTTCGTATTCGATCCTCCGTCCATTCCCCGTCCTCTCTCTAAGCATTCTTCTTCTTCTTTTTCTTCATCCTTATCTTTCTAGTAAAGTTTGTAGTATTTCATGAAAACCTAATCACGTTTTCTCAATCAAATGAAAATATCTTGTGTATTTTGATTGAATTCCATCATTTTTGTTGTTGTCTCGACTCCCAATGTACTTCCAGTGTCGTATAATCCTCTTTCGTATAATTTTCTCCTTTTCAACTAATTTTACATTTTTCTGACTCGTTCTATTCTTTTCCTTTCATTTATACATTACTAAACATTGTCACATTTTTGCAAAAAATCTTAATTTCCCTTAATTTTTCGTATTCGATTTCTAGTTCTTCACTTCGGTACCGAAGTTTATCTTTCAGCAAATTCGCCTTCCGTTCAAATATCTTCATCCAGTGTACTAAACGGTATTGGCACGCCGTTCTTCAAGTTTACGTTATCCTCTCTCGTCCTCAGAGCATTTGGGCGTCGTGGAGCATGTCTTCATTCAATTGCGTTCCTCCCACCCTTCCACTTCCTGTCTCAATTACCATGTGCCCCAAGCATACGCTGTCACGGCCACCGCCTTCTCTTTCCATTGCCATTGGCTTACGGTGGTGTTAAACACAAATCGATTCGCCAATATGTGCGCACGTGGCCATGTTTTATAGTTTCTTCTGAACCAGTATGGAAATGAGTGTTAGAGGATTTCAATTTTGGAACTGCGCATACTTGAAGCGAGAGACAAATGAAAGGTGGGAGAGATTTAATGATTACGTGAGCTTGCAGTTGATCAGAGGACGAACACATAATATGTCAAACGGATGACAGGCATGTACTCGTACCAACCAAACTCGGAGAGAATAGCAGGTCTAGAGTGGATGGCAGCGAAACGGAGAGTAGATTGTCGAGTGATCATTGAAGAATGGCAGCAAAAAGGCAGGTGGTGGTACGTACTCGTGGAGAAACTTTGGAATTGGAATATTGGAATAATTGGATAATATTCCAATTATTTAAAAAATGGATAAACCGTGGGGATAAACCTCGTGGAGAGGAGATGAGACCAGACAACAGAAATGCTCGCGGGGGGGGGAGGCGGAGGCGGGGGAGGCGGAGGGGGGAGGCGGGGGCGGGGGGAGGCGGAGGGGGGAGGTGAAGGGGGGGAGTGGCGAGCGAAGCAAGGGAAGCGAGAGGCGTCTGGGTTCGGCTCGTTCGGTTATTCATGCCCTCTTTCACTGGCAAAATCGCCCATTAATTCATCGGAGGCCGTGCGTTGAAGCGGTCCCTGAAGGACCTCTGTTCCCGACGCGGAACCAATAATGTCGTATAAAGCCTTTCAAATTTTTTTTTGTGGGAAACGTATTTTCATAGACGTCGACGGCCGCGGCCGTTGTTGGTTTGAAATATCGCTGTACGTGATCGAGCTGCGCTTCCGATCCATTGCGGGCTCCGGGAAAGTCGACCGCGAGTGTGCTGTGCGCGAGGCGAAAGAGGCCGGGATTAATTTTGATCGCACACGCGCAGCTGAAAGAGAATTCGTGTTGGAAGACTTCATCGCCTCGCGCGATCCGCGGCTTCCATGGTAGAAAGATGAAGAATGTGTGAACCTTTCGAGATGTAGTTCATTAAACATCATCAGAGACATAAATCACTGGCAGTTGTAATAAACCCATTTTCAAAATTTCCTAATTGGTTTGTGATTTCCGTTTCTTGAATATTCTAGGGTCCTTTCAAACGTCGAAGCAATTTCATTAATTTTTCTTATACACACTTTATATGTTATCTTTCAAAATGTCTGCGAATACTTTTAGCGAAAATCGCTACTTTGTAAAAGAAAATATAAATACATTATTCACGGTCGCCAGCCACTGAGTGACAAATCTACTTTTATTAATTTCTTTTCCTAAACCCTAGTCATAAGTAGTAGAATAAAAAATAAAGGAAAAGTGACACGTATACCTAAGAGGAAGAGACGGAACTAATATAGAATTCCTGGGCATTGATCAACCGAAGACAAGATAGAGTTTTTATACCTCCTGTAGGAACTGGTTGATACAAGGACTGCTAGTTAAGGATAGGAATCTCACCAAAGAAATATGTTCAATCCACTGTTTTCAAAACAAACATTTGACATTTATTAATATCGCAGCGAAACTGCATAACACTGCACGACAAAATATTACAATATTTTCTTTTCAGCTGTTGCTGACATTTCCTGGAATTACAGGTACAGGAATTACATTACATAAGTTTTGAAATTACACATTCACAAGTTAATTTACACAGAATTACTCATAAATTAAAATTTTGTCAGGCTTGTACACTAAAGCCTCTATAAATAAATACATGAATTTGAGTGCCATTTCAAGAAAATCGGCTAAACAGAATTACAGAGCACTGACTCGAGCACAAATTTCCACTTTAGGAAGAGCTACGAGCAGGCTGTTCATTACCAAATTGACAAGACGCTCTCTTGAGTCGCCTTCACAAAATAAACAACAAAATTAAATGATAACCTGTTATGAATTGAGGTTCTCTCTTTCATTACTGACACCATGGCAATAGCCGAGTGTTTTACCTTCACACCTTATAATGTTTCATCAATTACCAAATACATACAACCTTAGCAGTGTTTCAATTAACTACGCCCTTACGACCTCGCGACCGGCGCAGCATCCAAATTATATTAATTTGGATAGAAAGGATGTACTAAATGATTAGGAATGCCACTGCCATCTTGCAATATGCGAGTCAGGATATTTGATACACAATGTTATATTGATCTAGAACGTCCAAACTGGGAGAGGTGGCTCAGGACATCAACTGATGTCACTGCAGTGCCTCTGATCGGGAGGCACTAGGTTCGAGTTCCGACGGTGGCAGGATTTTAGACACTAGCCAAATAACTAGGTCGAGTTCTGACGCTGTCTGGAGGAGAAATGTAGTGGCCAGCTACTCTGACAAGTAGTTTTTCTTGTTTTTTTTCGACCCTTAAGGAAGAGATTTCCGTAAGCAGTGTTGTTCCTGACTTCTTCAGAGACCTAACATTTCCAGTATGATATTATTCACAGACAAAGGATACAGTTCAAATGCGTGGCATTTCAATGGACCTAGTGAGTATTAGAGGAGGAACAGCTACTTTGAACAGCTTTTGTACACACACATCAGCGATCAGTTTTTAGTTGCGCCAAAGATGACAAAGATTTCAGTTCTACCAAAGCATTCGGAAAGGACCATTTGGCACACTTAAATTGCTTTTTCATTTCTTTGTTTATTTTTGTTGTTAAATAAATGTATTTACTTCCTTTGCAACACATGAACAATTGTATTGCTCATGGATTGTTCGTATATTTGACGGTTCATTACTGCTCACCCATACGAAATCCGGAAGGTTTGTAAGAAAAAATGCTTAAAATTGAATTAAGAGCTTATTTTCGAAGGATTATTTCCTCCTTGGACACATGTATATTACATGTTTTTATTAAGTGTTTAAAAATCATGGTATATGTCTGTAAAATATTTGATAAAGTTATATACAGGATTGTTTCATTAAAGTACCTTAAAAGTGGAAAGTTTTATCAAGTTTTAATTTATTAAGTTTATTTTCAAGTTGCATGAATCACCGAGTACGAGAAAATAATCTCTGAAACATGGTTAACATTACAGAATATATTATTTACTACATTGTTGAAGGGTATTTCTTTCTGTATTTCTTCATCCTAAATATTTCCAAGATTTCCGTCATGAAAAATGACGTTCATGAAAAAAATCTGCAAACATTAACTTTACGATCTAACTGCAAAAGTTGAACAGCGATAAAAATGATAATAATCTGTCTTTTAACGACACTGAACAATCCTTTTCGGCAGTTACGTACCAAGAAATGGTGATAAAAGTAAAACATACATTACAGAGAGCAACGAAACCACAGATGAGTCGTGCTTGCACAAGGAAAGAGAGGAAGTAGACATAGCCTCCTGTCGCTTGTTAGGCGCTAATAGACGCTGTCCTTTCACTACGATCTATTTAGCGTTATGATGCTCCACAACATATATTTAGTATGCCGCTTCACTGTGAGCTGTCTGAAATATATCATGGTAGGTTCTCGTGGTGTGTAAAGAGATGGTAAATGCAACATCGTATGCACTCTGTACTGTTTGATGTTTCACCTCTGACAATCGCTAGCGCAAAATATCAGATCGCGAGTCAGTGAAGAGTCAGAAACCGATAGACGTGCGGTTTTAGGTCTAGCGAATAAGAAGCAGTAAGTGGCAAGTGTTCTGAGGCGAGAAGTATCGAGAAGCCATCGAGCGAATTACATAAGGGTCGCGAGATCAGCAGCGATGGTGGGGACGAGAGGTACAAAGAATACTTGATCGTCGGGCAGGGAGAAGCGAACTGCAAAGTTGGAGTAGCGGCCGCAAAACACGACAATATTCCGTATGTAACATTCAAAATAGTGAATGGTTTATTTTTAAAGAATATACAATGCAAAATGTTTGTATTTCTACGCTTCTGAAGATTAGACACGGACATCAGAGCAATTGAAACACTTTGGTTGTCCGGCAGTTTACACCACCCGATCATTCTCAAACCGCCCACCGAAAACGACGGATCTACCACCCACCCAATCAACCATTCATTGGACTGACTGTGCGGTCGACATTTCATCCGACCAACAGATCGGTGACCCTCTCTCCGTCAGTCCGTCCGTCAAGCCGACCCACCGACCAACCATCCGTCCGAGCGGCCGGCCGGCCGTCAGTCAGCCGTCCGTCCGACCAACCAGCCAACCAACCAACCGTCCGTCCAGCCGGGCGGCCGTCCAGCCGGCCGTCAGTCCGACCAACTATCAGTTCGACCGTGCGATCAACTGCCCGTCCATCGAGCCGGCCGTCCAACTGGCCGGCCGGCCGACCATCAGACCAACCACCCGACACGTCCGTTTACCTGTTGTCGCTTCCATTCGACCGCTCAATCCAGCCGCCCCTCCCGACCTTCGGCCGGACCAGGCTTCCTCCTGCGGCCCTTTGGGGCGAGGAGTGGGCGAGAGGACGGTGCTTATTAGAGAGCGGCGAGCGCGAGGCGAGGGCGGCGCGAGAGATCGCATTGCTTATTAGAGGGCCAGGTCTCACGGGCGCGGCGCGGACAGGTTAACGTGGGGTGGAGGCCAGCACAAGAGGGCGGCGACGGCCTCCAATGCGTAGGGGATGTGAAACCAGTCACAGTCAACGTGTATTGGTCAAAGTTTAGTAGCGAATGCAGAATTCGGTAAACATGGAATGCAGAATTCAGCAATAAATTGGCGAGTGGGAAAGCGAGCAAGGGTAATAGCAAGAAAAAAAATGGAGTGACTAAAATGGATTTACTGTTGCTTACCATTTTCTTACAGAAGGTGGGAAACATTCTGTCTCGTTACATTGTTTTGATACATCGGCATTGTGTTTACGACAGCGTTGTGTATATCTATACTGTTAGTACAACAAAAATATTTGATGTATGAGGAAGGAGGTACAATCTGCGCACGATTTCTTGAGTTCCTGAATCACTATCCTTTGTTGTTTTACTACTACACTAGTCCAATTATCAACAATGAAAGCGAAGAGCTTTGTTCCCAATGTTACTTATTGGAAGAATGTTCGTTCCCGAGAAGTAAAACTTATATGCCTCGGCAAACGAACCACAAATTTGATTTCACTGACTAAACACCTAAATCTATCCTCTCATTCCTCTCTCATCAATCAAGAATGTGTATGAAGATAAAGAAATTATTTTTGAATTAGTAAAGGCATTTACAAGATTATTTTACCAAGAAACATACATAAAGAAACTTAGAATGTCTATCTGTAATTTGAAAATAAGTCTTTCTTTGACCACTTGAACTTACTTAGATCATATGAAAAGAATTCAATTGTTTTACGATTTATGATTCTTGCTCCGGAGAGGGCACGTAGGAGGCAGATGGCACATAAGGTAGAGAGGGCACATGAGCGAGAGGACGCGTGAAAAAGAGGGATACCAGAGAGAGAGTTGCACGTGAGAGAATAGCACGTGAAAGAGTGGCTGGTGTGAGAGTGCGACGAGACATTGGCACGTGAGAGAGAGACACGTGAGAGAGTGGCTCGTAAGAGAGTAGCTCGTGAGAGAGTGGGACGTGACATATTGGCACGTGAGAGAGTGACACGTGAGAGAGTGGCATGTGAGAGAGTGGCACGTGAGAGAGTGGCACGTGAGAGAGTGACATGTGAGAGAGTGACATGTGAGAGAGTGGCACGTGAGAGAGTGGCTCGTGACATATTGGCACGTGAGAGAGTGACATGTGAGAGAGTGGGACGTGACATATTGGCACGTGAGAGAGTAGCACGTGAGAGAGTGAGACGTGACATATTGGCACGTGAGAGAGTGGCACGTGAGAGAGTGGGACGTGACATTTTGGCACGTGAGAGTGGCACGTGAGAGAGTGGCTCGTGACATATTGGAACGTGAGAGAGTGACACGTGAGAGAGTGGGACGTGACATATTGGCACGTGAGAGAGTAGCACGTGAGAGAGTGGGACGTGACATACTGGCACGTGAGAGAGTGGCACGTGAGAGAGTGGCTCGTGACATATTGGCACGTGAGAGAGTGGCACGTGAGAATCCTCTTCTGTTGTCCGCAAACGACACGCGGATGATATACGCTCTGTTCAATATTAAGCTATCCGAGTATATTATGTACAAAATAAATGTACATATTTGAGAATCCTGTCGTCTTTACTCATCACGACGCGACAGTATAAATGCAAGAGCAAGAGAACGACCGAGAGTCCCATGAGGGGGCGGGGTCGGAGAGAGATAACGAGTCCGTGGCTTGCGCGGGGGCGGGGGCGTGGAGCACATGTGTGGCCGCTGGGCAATCGATGCGCCCGCGAGGGGGATCAAAGCATTGTGCGGCCGGGCTCGCTCCGCACGCACTTCCTCGTTCGCCCTCCGTCCTTCGGCGGCCTCCACCCGCTCGGTGGGAGCAACACGAAAATTCAGCTGCCCAAGAGCCACGCTGGGATAATCCAACAAATAGACCCAAACAGTCATATTTTAAACTTCCATTCCACATACATTTCTACATCTGTGTGACGTTTGAGGTAGCTTAGAGAACTACTGTTGCCTCTGGGGCGAGGAGGATTGAAACCCTAGGCAACCGAAGGTTCGACACGCGACGATGGGAGAATTTTCGACATTATCAAAACAGCTAGGTCGAGTTCATCCACCTTATCAGGGCAGTTTCGAGTATTGTGTAATCAGAATTTCTGTTTTATGAATCAATGAAATCAAAAAATCGATTGATCGTCAAAAGTCTGTTTCTCTCCTGCCATCTGTCTTTGATCGACTATCTGCCAATCGGTCCGTCAATCTGCCACTAGGTCCGTCAATCTGTCAATCGGTCCTTCAATCTGCCAATCGGTCCGTCATTCTGTCAATCTGTCCGTCAATCTGTCGATCTGTCTGTCAGTCTGTCCGTCAATCTGTCAACATTTAAGTCAGTCTCTCAATCTGTCCGTCAATATATCCCTCAGTCTGTCATTCTGTCGGTCAGTCTGTCAATCTGTCCGTCAATCTGTCCATGTCTCCGTCAGTCTGTCAATTTATCCCTCAGTTTGTCAATCTGTCCATCAGTTTGTCCATCTCCGTGAGTCTGTCAATCAGTCAGTCTGTCAATTTGTCTGTCGTAGGATAATGGATCACGGGATCGGTCAATTAATGAATTACACTAGTTTGCCAACGTTTCGGAATATTTAATTCTTTCATCAGGGCTAACAAACAACACAATCACAATAAATAAGGACAAACTCTTCTGAACAACAACATAAAAAAACATGAATGAACATACATGTAGAAAAATTATTACACAGATAACTAAATAAATAAATACATTATATACTGTATATCTAAGTCAAGGTCATATAAAGGATACACACCTTACTAATAAAGGATACACTAAATAAATAATTACATTACATACTGTATATCTAAGTCAAGGTCATATAAAGGATACATAAATAAATAAATACATTATATACTGTATTTCTAAGTCAAGGTCATATAAAGGATTGTATCCTTTATATGACCTTGACTTAGATATACAGTATATAATGTATTTTTTTATTTAGTTATCTGTGTAATTATTTTTCTACATGTATGTTCATTCATGTTTTTATGTTGTTGTTCAGAAGAGTTTGTCCTTATTTATTGTGATTGTGTTTTTTGTTTGTTAGCCCTGATGAAGGAATTAAATATTCCGAAACGTTGGCAAACTAGTGTAATTCATTAATTGACCGATCCCGTGATTCATTATCCTACTACTTATTAACGGTCGTGATTTCTACAATGGTCAATTTGTCTGTCGTTTGTAAGCTTCATTTGTTAGTCCGGTACCAAATGGGAATATAACAACGCCACCCGCCTCGCTGTGATACGTCGGTTTGAAATTCTGCGAATTCCTTCTCGTTGTTAGGAAATGATATAACAACAAGAAACGCAGTTTTAATTGTCTAATTTTATTGGCTTTAAAATAATTAATTTTCGCATCTAATTTCTACGATTTTAAATGAGATTTACAAATGATGAGATGTTTAAAATGAAAAAAAAATTGCGTTACCAATAATAACACAAAAGTGGGAAAGTACGTGCTGTTTTAGCGCCTCTAGTTTCCTTCATAAAATCTGTTCACCACAAAGATCTTTATATAAGGCCACGTTTAATTGTTCGAAATTATGTGTTTTCAGTGAAAAGTGTTTGTTATATGTAGTTTTTGTGTAAGTTTGCATGAAACATTGGCAATTTTAAAACAATTTTAAACAATTATTTTCTCAATAACTGCTACAAATTTTCTCCTTTATTATGTTTTTCTCGTATGTTGGAAAGAGCGAAAAAGAAAATGGAGCTCGTCACATTTTTGTTAAGCTCTCTTACTTTTCGAAAATTACCAGTTAAAAATTTGTTTCAGCGTCTTACTACAACTAAGATATTAAAGATAGAATTTTTTTTTCTCAAATTTTCTCTCACTGTTCATCAAAAATAGGTCTTAAAAGAAAGTAATAATTGTTGACTTACCGTTATGTGCATTATTTTTTCGCGTCTAGTGCCCAACGATTTATAATGAGTTCTATTGTCCGAATAATATGTCTGTCGACTTGACAGTTGTGGCTGTCAGAGGAAAGGGGTTTCCGTTGTCCAATCAGAAGCTTCAAATTCTGCTGACGTCACTGCAGATTTTCCGATACTTATTAAGAAATAAAATGCAAACAGCGTGAAAATTGAAGAGCACTATTACTTATGTGGTTATGCATCGTGTGTGCGCCTCTGTGTCGTCTACTGTTACGTGCTTCTGTTGCGATTCACATTAAACTACTGCTGCTGCTGTTGCGATCTGATGCGTGAAAGACCACACGACCACATCACTGCCGCCCGAGTAAATGGCAACACGGTTCTACCCCATCCTCAGCTGTCAAGTAGACTAAAGTATTATTCTGAAGATAAAAGTGATGGCTGAATTGTTTTAATTTCGAAAACATTTGCGGTATTATAATGTTATATATCCGCGAGTGCAGTGTATCAAACTTTGTCCTCTGATTACGTTGGAAACGTCTCCTTTTCTTTGAAATACCTGGAATTTCGAATTTACAAAAGTTCAATTTTTTTGGCGTCTTCCTAAAACTACAATATTGATGATAGTAATTTTTTTCTGAATGAAATATATCCATTAAAACATCTTGAAAAAGGTCAGGAACAATTTTTGAAAACTTGAGTAGTTTTCTCCTGATTTTGCGTGAAATATAGACCACTTTTAAACAACTATTTTCTCAAAAGCGCTTCCAACGTTTTATTTAATATTTTTCCTGCTATGTAGCAAAGGACAGTAAAAATAATGATGCTGGTTCCGTATTTGGCAATGTCTGCATTTTATAAAAATGCAAAAGTTAACATTAGAAATGGGAAATTCGAGATGCCTTTGTACTTAAATAAAGTCTGCTCTAAATAGTTAAGACGATTAAAGGTGATGTACACTTTTTCTTAAACAAAGGTAGTTTTCGCGTAATTTCTGCTCGAAGTTAACGCGATTTATTAAAAACTTTACCAAACAGGCACCAAGTTCTTCCTTTATTTTTTCCACGGACAGAGTAAAGGACGCTTAAATAATTGGCACAGGTCTCATTTTCCTTGAACTAGCTCATTTTTTTAAAATTGCAAAAATTAAAAATAATGCGAGAAAGTATGTATAGTAGCATCATAATTTTTATACTTCACGTGTGGCGCTACAGCACCGACCGACTATGGCTATGACGTTGCGTCCACGTCTGACGGCCATGAGCTCTGGAGGCCTGAGGTAAAAAGGTCGCAATCCATTGTGCCTGGCATGACGAGGTCGCGGGCGAGATAGCTAGCTCTCTAGGGCTTGTAAGAACAGAGTTCAGAGCAGTTGGCTCGAGACAAAAGCAGTCACGGCTCGTGGTTTTCTAGATAGGGAAGGCTGCAAATGCAATATTTCTATAATATAATTTCTATAATCTCTATAATCTCGATAATTTTTATAATCTCTTCCTATACAGGCAAAAGGGAGTAGCGCTCTTATCGCAAATTGGGAAAACTAGACGATTCTCAATGCTACTCGTTGAGCTGCAGAGTAATGCTATCTGGTGAGCACGCCCTTCTTCACACTCTACGCCCCACCCTTTGAAGGCTGCCTGGCCGCAGCCTTCGTTCGCCGGTAAGCCTCTGCAGTGAATGCATGACGTCACGCCTCGTCGTTTTACACAGGCCTTATGGCGGAATGAAATGAGAGCTTAACGTTTTTCTCTTCCGTGTGAACAGTTTCAAATGCGTTACAGACGACCGTTATCGAACTCTCACACAAAAGTTTTTATATGATTGTTACATAATGTAACTCAGAAATCCATGTTAATAAATACATACATTTATAAATATATTTTTAATTTTTTTATGGGCGGCGATTTCTACAAAAGAGGCTCCGCCTTAGAGCCTTTAATGACGAGCCGCGCCAGTTTAAAAGTAAGGATTGAACAAATTACTCCAGAATGGCGATACGTCACTTGGATACCTGACGCACGACAGTCTTTTGGAGACGGCGGTTGAAGGTTGCCCGAATTTTAGCGATATTAATTCCCCATTTCTTCCACTGAAGCAAAGAAATAATCTATTAAAATGAAATAATGTATCAATGGAAGTTCATATTGTCAAACCAGAGAAAAATTAAACATTTTGAATCGCAAGTGTCTTGATAACATAATCTGATTATTTAAGAGTGCAATAACTGCATTGACTTTCTACGTTTAGATAAGGTGGTTTAACAGACAAAGATTCTGATCTTTGAAAAGAGCTGTCAGCCCGTAAGCGGGAATTGCTAATTTATTGAAACTTATTTATAGAAATTTATTTTACATTATTGCTCTTTGTAAATCCGAGCCACGGGTAGCGGTGGGAATACCAGCGCTAGCGGGGTTCAGTGGGGGATGACCACCGCCACCTCCCAAGCAAAAACACGCACTACACTTACGGGACTAATGACCAAAATATTTGACGCGCCCGGAATCACTGTCAATCAAAACATAACACAAAAACATGGAAAATATTCTTCATTCACACATATTCCTGCCACTTGGTACAAATCTTTACACAAGGCAGAATTTAAAAAAAATTAAACATGAAATAACTTGTAAAGAATATAAACATAAAACTAATCTCGGTTCTTTGATAGAGCAATTTTTGCCAACCTTTTCATATGATGCCTCGGGTTGCTTCAGCTTGCTTGCGTACACCTTCCTGGATTTGGAGAATTAGTGACAGCAGAGTCAGGGGAAGTTTTCTGTGCTCAAAGGAGAGCCGGGCTTCCTAGGTGGGCAAGCACTCCGTTCGGAGGCTGTTTGACAAGCATGCATTGCAACCGTTTATTTGGTGTCCTCTACGTGCAAGAAGCTATTTGAACTGGGATACGACATAGAAGAGCGACAGTTATTGTTACTCCAACCGAAAATCAGTTCCGGGTTCGCGGCTTTGAAAATTAGTTCGCTAGCCATCAGCCACCGAGGATATAGAGAGATTCCTACAAGAAGGGACCGCTCTGACAGCCACTGCTTGGCTACTGCTGGCAATACAACTGCAGGCTATGTCCATGCACTCACTTTGACAGTGCGTTCATTTACAATTAGCTCATTTGTAAATGGGTTCATTGCTATCTCTTAAATTTTCATCGCCCTGCATGACATTCATTTGTTTCCCGACCTGTTAAAATGGTCCCTTCTCAGAGCAACTTCTCTATATACAGGGTGTCCCACTAACCACTGGCAACTCCCGTAACTTCTGAACGTTCACGACATGGAAGTGCAGTTTTCACTCAACAATCCGGAATTATAGTGATAGTAATATGCTGTACAGATATTATTCGTAATAATTTTAATTTTTGAGAAATTATGTCGTCTTTCGTTTATTAAATGGAATTATATTTTATCGCTATTAATGGATAGATCAAAAAAAGAGGAATCTAATGAAGTATCATGTGTTAGCATTTTTATTGAAATTTGAGTATAAAATAGACTTTCTGACCTGTGATTTTCAAATAAGCCGACAAAATGTCCTGTGGTAGCCCTCGCAACTGTTGCCTTTGGGGATGTTGGCCTTCCCGGCACTGATGCCCGGGCTGATGCGGGTGGCCGCGCCGCGAAGCGAACGCCACCGTCCCCCAAGCCGACAAAGTCTACTAAAGGAAATTTCGTTGGTTGAATTCAAAATTATATGTCAAAGAGTAGTATTTTATACTCAAACTACTGTCAAAACATTAATAACTGACCGGGAGCGGTAGCTCAGTGCATCAAGTGATGACACTGCAGCGCCTCTCACAGGGAGGTCTTAGGTTCCCACTCCCCACGGCGG
Organism: Teleogryllus occipitalis; assembly: GCA_011170035.1. NCBI lineage: Eukaryota > Metazoa > Arthropoda > Insecta > Orthoptera > Gryllidae > Teleogryllus > Teleogryllus occipitalis. The sequence continues at coordinate 70,402 of BLKR01004670.1, forward strand.
CAGGATTTTCAACTCTAGCTTTTCAGCTATGTCGAATTAAGTCGCTGTCTGGAGGACAATTCTAGCGGCCGGCTGCTCTGATCGGTAGACCCTACCAAACGGGCCACGGAGCGCGCGCGATCTTTCCTTCCTCTTCCTAGTCCTATCCTTTCCCCTTACACACACACACACACCTACACTAACAAGCACTACACTACCACATATCCCGGGAGACCGGTCGGGAGCTTAGAGCTTATCCCGGCTGGGGCGGTGCCCTGCTGGTGGGAGAGTCCTGGTTAGGGGGAAACCCCACTAGCCGACGGTAGGTCGGCGCCGGATCTCGCCATCCAGTGGGGGAATATCACCGCCATCTCCCGAGAAAAAAACATGCAATACACTATCGGGACTAATGACCAAAGCAGTTGACGTGCCCGGAAACACGACAAAATCAAACAATCAATTAATAACTGACACATCATTGTATTCCTCTTTTTATGATCTAACCATTGGTAGCGAGGAAAAACATTTTCCAGTTCTATTTAAAGAATGACAAATAATTAATTATTGCTTTAACGTGTGTAATACTGTAAAAACTTCCAAAAATGTATCCCAATATGTAAGATCATAATTGATGTAAAAGTCGAATAAGCATTGTAATAATTATGTAAATAAGGAAGTCGCTAATGACCTCTGCTGTTGATGCGACTTAAAATAAACGAAAAAAATTCCGTTACGTATTTTGTTTCAGATCTGTAATCACACAGCAATGAACTAGTAAACCACAAAAATGTTTAGAAAGATAGTTAAATTTTTCGAAAATTAAAAATATTACAAATAAAATCTTTACAGCATAAAATCTTTATTATTATTATTATTATTATTATTATTATTATTATTATTATTATTATTATTATTATTATTATTAATATTATTATTAGCGTGAAGTCGCATAAAATGAAATCCTTATTCCTAATTATAAGTTAGAAAATGTCAAATTATTTATTATATCATTTTTTGTAATCCTTGAAGAGCAAAAGTAAAGAATGGCAATCAAAAATGCAGTAGAAAATTTTCATAGTTGTTAGATAATTTTTGTCATAAAGTTTCTAATTGCCAGAAATCAAAATATCTATCGTAATGCCAGAATCTTCATGAATTTTTGAAGAAATAATTTTTATTCAACTTATTCAAAAATCTATTTTGCAACATTTGATAGTTTCTAAATATTAGTTTCTATCCATAGATTTCTCAGTTAAGGAACAGAATTCATAGAAATCTATAATCGTAAAGATATTATGTAAATGGCAATGTACTAGGTAATGTGATATCCGTAGTGAACAAATGCAGAAGGAATATAAATTAAACCCATGTTAAACAAATACAGTACAGCTGTATATTATTTTTATTTTATTGAAATGGATTCACATTTCGAATCAAATATTATTTCCTTTTTAATTACACAATATTACCGTAATATCATATCAAATGATACATCGATCAGATTGCATTTTATTTCAACCTACTGTTGTAATGACGTTTTTCACAGTAACATTATCAGAAAATTCGCACAGGAAAATTCCACTCACCAAACAATACTCTTGTAATAACGTCCCACGCATTTGAAAAATCGCCTCGTTGCTTTCCTGTTCCAGGCTCTTGCGTATTTTGTCTGGGCCTTGCCAGTGCATCGGAAGTAACAACATTCAATTTTACCTCCAGGCATTGACAAAAAAATACGAAAACCCCTTCAAAATCAATTCACCACTAAGGAAACGAAGTTATCGAAAACGAAACGTATTTAAACGAGCTCTCCGCGTCTCTCTTTGGCGCTGCCGGTGGGCGAAGCAGAACGAGTGAGCTGGGTGGGACAGGGCCGGCAGGGCAGGTAGAGGAGGGGGCCAGCGAGGCTGAGAGAGACGGGAATAGCGTGGCGGGGAGGGATGGAGGTGGAGGAGAGATGAGTAATGAGTGGAGGTGGAGCGTGGCAGGACGGGGCGAGGCGGGGAGAGACGAGACGAGGCGGGGCGAGGCGGGGCGAGGCGGGGCGAGGCGGGGCGAGGCGGGGCGAGGCGGGGCGAGGCGGGGCGAGGCGGGGCGAGGCGGGGCGAGGCGGGGCGAGGCGGGGCGAGGCGGGGCGAGGCGAGGCGGGGCGAGGCGGGGCGAGGCGGGGCGAGGCGGGGCGAGGCGGGGCGAGGCGGGGCGAGGCGGGGCGAGGCGAGGCGAGGCGGGGCGAGGCGGGGCGAGGCGGGGCGAGGCGCGGGCAGGTGGGAGGCGGGGCGAGGCGGGGCGAGGCGGGGGCGAGGCGGGGCGAGGCGGGGCGAGGCGAGGCGAGGCGAGGCGGGGCGAGGCGGGGCGAGGCGCGAGGCGAGGCGGGGCGAGGCGGGCGAGGCGGGGCGAGGCGGGGGGCGGGGCGAGGCGAGGCGGGGCGGGGGCGGCGGGGCGAGGCGGGGCGAGGCGGGGCGAGGCGGGGCGGGGCGACGCGGGGCGAGGCGAGGCGAGGCAGGGCGAGGCGGGGCGAGGCGGGGCGGGGCGAGGCCGGGGCGAGGCGGGGCGAGGCGGGGCGAGGCGGGGCGAGGCGGGGCGAGGCGGGGCGAGGCGGGGCGAGGCGGACAGGGCGGGGCGAGGCGGGCACAGGCGGATGAAGGAGTGGCGAGGCGGGTGAGAGTAGTGTGCGATGGGGGGTATAGGAGGGGCGCAGTGTGGAGAGGCGGAGCGAAGCGATGAGAGGCGATGCAGGAGAGAACAGTGTGGCGTGGGGGGAGTAGAAGAGAGGAGTATTGGCGGGGCGGGGTAGAGCGGGGAGAAGTGGGAAGGAGCGGTGCGAAGAGGAGTGATACAAGAGGCGCGGAGGGAAGGGCGCGGCGAGGCGGAGTTGGGCTGGACGCACTCGTAAAATTTCACTGTTGGCGGACATTTCCTCTTCCCCGCCATTGAGCCGCGCGGCGCGCCGATTAAAAAGCAATTAAAAGGCGATCGCCAGCCTCTACGCCGCACCGCTCTGGAGATCGCCTTTTGGTCGTGGAGTTATGAGGCGTACTTGTTACAATTCTGTATGCCTTCAAGTTCGTGGAATGCACTTTGCGTACTTATGTTGTTGATCATAATTAATGTAGGGAAATAAATATACACATTGTTTTCCATTTAAAAATTATGCAAAATTGTACATTGACGGATGTACTCTCCCTTTCTTTTTTCTCTTTCTCTCTATATCATTATTTTTTATGTTGTTTTTATCTTTGCGGCACTTAATTTTTATTTATTCATTCCCACTGATGATTTTGCTCTTAATCGTTCCTTTCTTACCTGTTTCACTATATTTCACTGCCATTTGGATAGCACTGTGCTTGATCGTCTTTAAGGATGTTCTTTTCATTTTTTTCACTTTCCTAGAAAATGTTGAATCTCATGTTCTTTATCCACGATATTGTATCCTACAGTTCTTTTACATCATTTTTACAGCCTGAATTGTTTTGTTCAGTGCCACCGCTTTTGCCCCTTTTTTGTTCTGTGTGTTCCGTGATGTTTTGTTCTGTGATCCGCTGGTGGGAGATACCTGGTTGGGGAAAACTAGGAAGCTGAAGGATAGGTCGGCGCCGAATCCCTCCATTCAGCGGGGGATGACGACAGCTACCTCTCGCAATAAAAACACACTCTACACTTATGGGACTAATAACCTTAACATTTGACGAGCCCAGAATTCCTAATCAATCAATCAATCAATCCAACTACAATTCTCTAATATTTTACTTAACCTCCCACCATTTCATTATAGGCATACAAGTTTATATACATCAGTTGTGTATGCATAGATACCAGCAGCATTGTTCCCTTTTGATTGTCAATGCAACTCTCTTTCGACCGCGGCCGGCCCGTTTCGAATGGGTGAAGGAAGATTTCGTCCGCTCGAAGCGTCATGCAGTGGCTTTGCTGAGACTGCGCATGCGCAAGCTACGGCTCCGCCTGCGATCCGCCCGCGTCACAGCCGCCTCGCCGGCCATGTGATTTACTGCTCCGTCATACACGCAGATCAGCGCGCCCCGTGCGCCGCCGGCTCACACTCACATCGCATCCTCCTCCCATCCCACCGGGAGAGGTGGCTCAGGGCATCGACTGATGGCACTGCGGGGCCTCTGACCGGGAGGTCCTAGTTTAGAGTCCTGACGATGGCAGGATTTTGGACACTAGCTTTTCAGCTAGGTCGAATTCAGTCGCTGTCTGGAGGAGACTTTCAGCGGCCGGCTGCTCTGATCGGTAGTTTTCCGTGGTTTCTCCGATCAACGCCCGGCAAATGCCGGAGCAGTACCCTACCAAACGGGTCACGGACCGCGCGCGATCTGTCCTTCCTCTTCCTTGTTCTACCCTCTCCCCTTACACATACACTTACACTAACATGCACTACACTACCACGTATTCCTGGAGACCAGTCGGGGGCATAGAGCTTGTCCCGGCTGGGGCAGTGCTCTGCTGGTGGGAGAGTCCTGGTTAGGGAAATCCCGCTAGCCGACGTTAGGTCGGTGCCGGTCTCGCCATGCAGCGGGGGAAGGTCATTGCCACCCCCTGAGGAAAAACATACACTACATCTACGGGACTAATGACCGAAGCAGTTGACGCGTCCGGAATCTTTAACAATTAATCAATCCTCCTATCCCCTTCTCTCTCTTCCGTAGCTTCTTTCTTTTATCCCTTGTATCATTCTCTAGGTGACGATAGCCACAAGTGGCAAAGCCTGTAGAAAATACAGTGGTGGTAAAAGACCTTGTGATATTTCATAATGTGAGTTAGGAAATAATTAACCACAATATTCAATTAATAGTTCACATTGTTTTGGTTGATTATTCCCTGACTCACATCACCGAGGTCTCTAGTATTTTCGTCGGCCGTCTGGTGTCGGTGGGAAATTTGTTCGGCTTATGTTTCTTCGTACTATCTATGCTTCGATTTTTAAAGCGGACGTTGAATTTATGTCATTGTTACACCTTCCGCCTTATAAAATGAATATATTTCATTAATTCGGGAACGCCCTTCTCAAAGGGGCTATTGGCCTCAAAATGTGCTCACCGCTGTTAAATAAGATTTATTTTATAAACCAGGAGGGGAAACAAAACAATGGCATAATACCATTGGCCACTTTAAAAAAATCTAAGTTTATAATTATGATCAGCTCTTTAACGTCCCAGGATCCTCAGTCCTCCATCTACATTTTCATAGATATTCGTTTAATTCGCAATTGGCCATTTATATCCACTGTTTCATCTCATTTGTTAACTGTCCTTTGTTAATATCCTTATATCTCTGCAATCCTATTTTGAACAAATATTTTCTCCTGATGCTTGGAGCTGCCCTCGTAACACGTGTTTAAGTTTGACCAATACCCTTCCAGCGATCAATAAGTTTACTTTGCTCTGCCTAGTATTATTCAGAGCACGTCCTGCGCACCCTGACATACGTGCACCCTATTGATATTTTGTCCTCTGTGTTTCTTTCATTATGTCCCCACAAAGTCTTGCCATTTGTATTTAGCCATTACATGTCCCGTAAAGGGCAATTGGCCTGGGCGCCGTTAGAACCTGTGGTTCCTAGTCGGTCACCCAACCAGGAACCCGCAATGTCTCTAATTCCCCTGACCTTCTGGACTTCACTTAGTAACGAATTCGGGTAGCGACGCCGGTTTTGCGGTCGTGGACTTTCAGTAGAACCATTCTAGCAATCGCCTAGATGACAGAGGGAAACCACAAAAATCTGTGAGGATGTCCGGCACGGGGAGTGAACTCGGGCCTCCCCAATGCGAAATCAGCGCGCTACGTCCTGAGCCACATTGCTCGGCCTCTTGTCATTCTTCCCCGTAATTCTTATAATTTCTCGGCAATTCAGTATTTCCGATCCTCTAAAGCCACACATCTCAATTTTAACTTTCAGCTCGCCAGTTTTCCAGGACCCGACTCAACGCTTTGCCTCGACATTCCCTGCCCCACCTACCGCAGGTTCCCAAGCATTTGGCTTGGTCGCCGTCCAGACTCCGTCCTCCTCCTCTCCCCCTGTAACTCAGCCAACTTCTGCAGCTATGAGGAGAAATAAAATACCACGTCAGACCAATTCTCCATTTCTTCTCTAACAACCCCGACTCCATGAGATTGCTCCAGCACTATTCCCTTATAGTATTCATGTTTCGTAGTACTACTTCCCAATCATCCCCTTCCACCAACTCCCCTATCGTTGCCCTCCATACCAACACGCTCCTCAACCCTTGGAATCCTCTCCGTCCCTCCACACCCTGCCTTTCCCTCACAGCCTTCCCCCACCCCACCAAACCCGTCCCCTCGCCACTAACCCCTTCCCCTCCAAACCGCCTTCTTACTTAGGGACGTGATTCTTTTCTTTCAATTTCTCTGGAATCGGTATTCGATTCCTTCGCTTACGATTCTTGATGGAATCGATTCCAAAAGGCCGGAATCGACTCAAATGAATACATTCGATTTATTTAAAATTATGCATATTCCTATGCTTTTGTTGTATTTTCCATGGTTTTTGTCGTTTGTTTTTATTATTAATGTAGTTATTACCTTATTATTAATTTTTTAGAAGTCCATGATGTGTTCAAATTCTACCTCCCACTATGCCTCCACCTTCCGCTTCGTTCCAACTCTTCGTTCTTCGCTTATTGTTCAAATTACATCTCTAGTATCTCAATTTAAAAAAAGGCTATTTTCCTGTCTGGATCGCGTTGCGTGAAGTTGAGTTTCATTGAACCCGTTACAATTTCGTTGATTAGTTCATGTTATTGTTAATATAATGATCTATTATATTTTTCATTTATGTTTTATTAATATATTGTTTCATTGGCACAATCTATTACTTTATTTGAATTGCATTATTTCATCTATAATATTTTTTTTGGCCGCGTAGTTAATTACTACTGTTATTAAAATTTAATTAATTAAGTAACACTTGTGTTTTATTACACAGTAATTGCTCGTTTCCCGTATCTACACCTACGTTGAATGATGTTTTCATATGATTCGATTCTTTAAAGAATCGATTCCATTCTTTCGATTCGATTCCAGAATCGCCTCCAAGTTTTTGATTCTGCGATATATTCCTGAATCGATTCCTTTATAGGAATCGAACGTCCTTATCCCTACCAAATCGCGGCTTCACCAAACACTATCTCCACCAGGCCCCCTCCCCACCACAGCTCCGCTCATTCAAACCCCTTCCCTAAGAATCCCTTTCCCTTCCCCTCTAAGGGCTCGAGGTGGCCACGCACGCGAAACGGTCGCCCTCCTTTAAAAGTGAATTGTGTTGATCCTAAATTTTATTTTCCATACGCGTTCGCGCCTTCTACTTCGGAGAATATATAGTGTGCGTTTCTCGCCAGCAGCAGCGCGTTTCTTTTTATATATATTTTGCGTTTTTTTTAAACCGTCGTCGCCGCTACCGCCACCGTCGGCGTCGACCTGTTCTTATTCGTTCACATGTATATGGTTCGTATATAAACCTGCGTGGCTCATAAATCGGCGCGAAACGTTGCTTATCGCCGCGCGAATAAATTCGCCGCCGCCGCGAAGCGCTCCTGGCGGCAGCGCCCGGAGACGCACGCCGGAGCGAGGCGTCCTGGGCCTCAGCCCCGCTCCCTCAGCGGAAGTGCTTCCGCCCCTTGACTACCAGAAAGCTAGTCCGTTTTCTTATGTCGTTTTTTTCCTGTTTCTACGATAGAACGCCTCTGTGTCTTCTTTCGATCTTCCATTTTCTTCATTAGCCGTCTGCGGTTATCGATGTGCGCTTCGGTGGTGTAATGGTTAGTGTATCGGGCTATTATTTCCAAGTTCGCGAGTTGAAGACCGATCGATGCCGTAGAATTTTGAAGGGTGACAAAATTGTCTTCCTTCGGAAGGGAAGTAAATCCATCTGGCCCATGTTGTAGATTTACTGCATGTAAAAGATCCTCAAGCCAAACAGAGGCCTCTGAGCAGAATTAAAAGTCGCCATAGGGATACCCCCTTTGTCTACTAGGGAAAAGAGCGTAGCGGATTTTGCGTGGTCAGGCGGAAGAGCAGCCTGAGGCCTGAGCTTCGCGTCGGAAAATAAGTTAGAATTGAATTGAATAGAATGGACGTGCAGCACGCAAAGAAGGGTAAAGCGACTGCCTGTTGCCCGTGTATGTTTGTTTCCACCTTACGCTCAAATACTTCCCAGTGTGTATTTTATTTTGATTTCTTCCATCCAGCATCCTTCCTTCAGGCCTCTTGATATGCAGTGTTTATTTCTGGACTCACAGCTCTTCTGTTCATGCTCTAATAACTAATGGCTAGCTCATACGCCTTTCGTTGCTGAGACCTGGGTTCGATTCACGGTCAATGTTCAAAGTCTAGGATGCTTTTCTCTGAGTTACCGTAATTTTCTGCACCTAAGTCCGTTATTTATCTATCTTAATTCAATTTATCAAATTTATCGTTATCGTCTGCTCATTAAATCACTAAATAATCTCAGACGTTCAAGGATCCATAAACCTAATTGAAAATTTCTGGCAGTCCCTGTCAACTCCAACTCTGTCTCCGGCATACTCCGACTCGGTCTCCGGCACTCCCCGCCTCCGTCAGACTCCGCCTCCGCCTCCGACTCTGTCAGTCTCAGTTGTCTGTCTTTCTGTGAGTCTCAGTGTCTCTCCCTCTTTCCTTATGTTTGTCTCTCTACTTATGTCTCTGTCTCTTTCTGGTTTTCTCTGTGTATTTCTCTCTCTCTCTCTTTGTCCGTCCCTTTCTGCTTCCCTCGTATCCACTTTACTTTATTTCAGATTTGAACCTTTTGACTTCAACAACGTTTCTATACTAAACATACTGCATCCTCAGAGAGTATTTGTAATGATGTACTGGCCGATGTACTGGCCGATTTACTGGCGCACAGGCAGCAGTGCTCCATCTCTCTGCAGGAAATCTGACTTTGATTTGAGTCCTGACAGTGTCGTATTTGCGACACTAGTTACCTAGTTCGAATGCAGTTGCTGCCGGAAGGATATTTCTAGTAGTCAGCTCTTCTGACTACTAGAATTTCTGACTACAGTAATTTCAGCGATAAGTGACAGAAGATCGCTGGAGCAGTACTCTAACAAACGGGCCACAAGCCGCACGCGATCTTTTCTCCTTTTTCAGAGTCCTCCCGTTTGACTTTACACAAACACTCATGTACTCGTACACACACCACCACACCAGTTACTAGATCACTGAGGAGTCCAGTGTCAGCCTCGGATGGTGCGGTGCTCCCTATATAGTATAATAAAATTCTGCTAATGTTGGAGTGATAGTATGAAAATTTTGAAAATGTCCTACGGGTTTTGTAAAGTGCCGCTCAAAATTTAAATATCAGTTTCAAATTCAAGAAGCCACGACACCAGCCAGATGGATTGACGAATATCAATTTTGTAGAAAATCTGTGCAATGGCAGTAACCTAGTTTCATTTCATCCTGAATTTAAACATACTAAATGTACTCTAGGCAAACCTGACATTTTGAGTTGTATCACATTTATTTATTGATATATTTATTTACGTCAAAAACAGTTAAAAATTGTTTATGACTTTTGTTGCAAGTGTGCGAAATGATAGCTGAAATGTAAGTAATAAAAAAGCTGTCATATTGTAATATTACATAACTATTATTCATATTACGAAAAAGTATGCGTTATTTTATTCCTACCAGTTTATTCATATAAATGTGAACGACTGTTACGGCATGTTTACAGAACGAGCTATTTAAAAGTTAATTGTATCGATTACATCGACATAACGTAAATCACATACACATTTAAAAGATGTGAGAAAATATTGAAATTGGAACTAGAAAAGAATCAAACGAACCGAAATGAAAATGGCCTTCTGAGTCCGTTTCACGTTAAATCGAAAAAAGATAGTCTTCCGTATTTCATGACGCTCTTGTAACTCACTCTTCCGTTTCCTTTACATTTTCCGTAGTTTACCCGCTTTCAAAGCTCCAATGCTCTCCGAAAACTTGAGCTCGTCCTTCTCACCAGGTCCTCTGACAGTTTGCGCAAGTTACCACTGGTGTGGATTTTTTCACCTCCTTATCTCCTCGGAAGTTGAGGTGCGTCCGGTGGCTAAAAGTGGTTGCTCAACTTCAATTGCTCTGCAGGTCAGAAGGCGAATGTGTCTCAACCAAAGCCCCTCCACTAACTCGCCAAACTCGCAGAAAGAACCACAAATTCCCACTCGTATATTTCAAACGGCCCCGCAGCGCAACGCGACGATGTCCCCGGCCGTGCGGGAGGGAAGGGGTGCGGCTTTTTATTGGAGAAACGAGAATCTGTCAGAGCTAAACGCCGGAATGGCCCCATTCTGCGGGATTAAACTATAGGTCCCGGCGGATCGCTTGCGGCGCACTCGTCGTTTGTCAAGCGCTCGCGACTACGGCGTACGTTTGACCATTAGTTTCCCATTGAAAGCAGAATTTGCCTGGTATTACCCATCAAATGTCTATTAATCATTAGAGTTTTCTTCTCTGCATATTTTATTGTTATTCCTTTAAAAGAGATTTGTAGTAATTTGATTTATTGAGAAAACTCAAGTCAAATAAACGTTAAAACATTAATGTATTATTAGATTGCTGTCATTCTATTAAACGCGAGAAACATGTTACAAGTGGATTACAAATGAATAATTCCATTGCCCGGGGACCAATGTTCTTCAGATTTCCCATTATATTCGAAGTTCTTAAATAAAAACTATTTATTATCTAAAATAATTTAAAAATATATTTCGATATACAGCGAATAATAAAAACTATCATTTTAAAAAAGAATAATTATTTGTGACATAAATACATAAAACAAACATTGTACACAACAGACGTAAAACAAAACAGACATAAAACAAAAAATGTAACTTGTTTAGTTGTAAGACGTATTGTTCATATATAATTATAACGAGTAAATAAAAGTGAAGATGAAAGAACGAGGAATTGCAGATGTAGAAATATGAAACAGAAGTGTGCTTCAAGTATGTATGTAGATAGAATAATGGATTTCTTGTTACAGTTGGATTTGGCGAGGTCGATTGCCATTAAGAAAGCATAAGCACTGTTTTTGCTGCTAAAAATGTTGAACTTAATATGGAAGGTCTTCAATGGAGACTGGATGAATAAACCCAGCCTGTCCATTTCCGATGTGTCTTGGATGTGAATAACGTGGTGATCTTGATATTTGTTAAATATTTCTTGGAGAATTAGGTCCGCATCAGAAGCTGTCAGGTTGGTGTTGGGATAATCCTTGGAAAAGTTATCAATAGTTAGATTTGATGTAACCCATGGTGGATATTTAAGAGTTCTATGTGTTCCCACTGTGAAACTTGGGATTTTATAGTCCCTGATGACATCCATGGTATTTTCATAGAAAGTTTTCGGATATGATTTCAGGTGACTAGTATGAGCTTTAATTAATGGGTTAATGTCATTAAGAATTATGTTGTTGTTGGATGACAAAGCTTTGCTTCGATACTTGATTGTCAAGTAATCCCTACGAAATTGGAGGTTAGGTTCCGAAGCTTCTATAAGAATGCTACCGGTTGACGTAGTATGAAAACAACCGGTACATAGCCTGAGCCCAGTGTTATGTATTGGGTCTAATTTTTTGAGTAGTTGTTTGTTAGCTTTGTTATATATTATACATCCGTAGTCTATTTTACTGCGGATGATAGCTCTGTATGTAAGGAGCAAGGTGCGTTTGTCTGGGCCCCAGTTATTATGATTTAAAACATTTTATTATATTAATTCTTCTCTTGCAATCAGTGATGATCTCCTTTATATGGTGATACCATGTGTGTTTGCTGTCGAATACAAGACCAAGAATTTTGGTTGAAAAAACTCTTCTTATCGCTACGTTGCCAATTTGCAGGTGTAAATTTCCCGACACCTTGCGTCTAGATATCAGTATGCATTCAGATTTATTGGGAGAGATAATAAATCCTGAAGTTAATGACCAGCTATGGATTGAGTTCAAAGCTTCTTGAGTAATGACCTGAGTAGAGGAGTGTTCCTTTCCTTTACTGAGAATTATCATGTCATCTGCATACTTGCGGATGATCGTGGGTGACTTTATTCCTTGCCCAGCATCCATAATGGCTATTAAGAATAGCGTTACACTTAGGGTGGAACCTTGCGGGAGCCCATTTTCTAGCATGACTGTATCCGACAACTGATTATTGACTCGGACCTGAATACATCGATTACTTGTGAAATGTTTGATGAATTGAAGAATATTGCCACCAATACCAATGTTCCTAAGAGCCCATATAGTTCGGGGTATCCAGACCATGTCATAGGCCTTTTGAACGTCTAGATTCACAACAATGACATGCTGTCTGTTTTGAATGGCTTCGGTAATGTAGGTGTCTACACCCACTAGATGTGAATATGTGGAGTACCCGGGTCTGAAACCAAATTGATAATCCTCAATGATGTTGTAGCGGTTTAAAAACCATCTTAATCTTCTGTCAAGAATCTTTTCAAGTATCTTACAGAGATTACAAATTAGGGAAATTGGACGGTAATTGATGGGATTAGATCGTACTTTACCTGGTTTAGGAATGGGGATGACAGTTGCCAATTTCCATGTATTAGGAAAGGTTTGACATGAGAACATATAGTTATATATCTTGAGTAGGACTTCTTTCCCTTCAGTGGGTAGATTTCTAATAAGGATATTTGATACTCCATCTGGTCCAGGTGCTGAGTTATTAGATGAATTTATTGTGTCATTTAATTCCTGTGTAGTGATTGGTACGTTAAGAATGTCGGATCGATCTGGAGGTGGGTATAGACAGTTGCAATAGGTTTCTTCAATTTCGTTTTTTGATTTCACAAACTCTTCATCGTAGTTGGCTGAGCTAGAGTTGCTTTGGAAGGTCTTAGCTAGAGTGTTGGCAATAGTGGCAGAGTCACTTATGATACCATTATGAGATTGCAAATATTGAATGTCATTGGAAACTTTGTTGCCTTGAATGGCCTTAATTTTCTTCCAAGACTCCGACACGTTATTTGAATTAATTGAAGAAACATAATCAGTCCATGATTGTTTTTTAGATTCTTTAACAATTCTTCTGGCAAGGGCTCTGGTTCTCTTATAAGCAATCTTATTATCCTCGGAACTTTTCTTTTTAAACCTATTAAAGGCATGTTTTGCTGCTTTAATGGCATCCCGGCATTCGTCGTTCCACCAAGGAACTCTCTTCTTGTAGCATTTAATTTGATAATTTTCAATAGCTTGGTGAGCAGCTTCCATGATAATATTAGTAAAATCCTGAACAGCATGATTGATATCATCCTCGAGCTGGAAGTTGGTCAGGTCCGAAGCGATAATTTCTTGAAACAAGGGCCAGTTCGCTTTATTAAAGTTCAGTCTATCAAAGGGTGGGAAAGAATTGTTATTAAATCTAGGGATGTCGATGTCGATAATAATTGGAAAATGATCGCTGTCGTATGGGTATTCAAGTACATTCCATGTGCATTTTTGGGCAAAAGGAGTCGAAGCAATGGATAGATCGATTACACCAAGTTTACCATTGCTAAGATTGATATGGGTGGGCTCACCCGTGTTAATAATGACCAAATCAGAATCTTCCACAAAAGTTTCTAGCAATATTCCCCTTTTGTCAATCTTGTATGAGCCCCATACTGCATGATGACCATTAAAATCACCTGTAATCAGTAACGGTTTAGGAAGTTGTTGAAGGATATCATTAAGTTCCGAGTATTCGAGATTGTGACTGTTGGGAATATATAAGTTACATATATGCAAACATATAGGTGAGGTAATTTTCACAGCAACAGCCTCCAAGTTCGACCTGATCTGGATATTGTCTGCCAGAATGGATGATTTGACATATATGGCAACTCCACCAGATGCATATTCGGTGTTTGTTCTATTTTTATAATAGCACTGATAATTATTGAGATGAGCTGAGTAATTAAATTTAAAATTGGTTTCTTGCAGACATATTATGTCTGGATTAATATTGTTGCACAGTAATTGTAGATTTTCTAGGCGGCAGTGATATCCATTGAACAATTTTCATGATTTTAGTTTCAATTTATTGGTAAAGATATGAGTGATTACTGTCTGTCATAGATTTTATACAAAGATTATTATGTGCTGTCCATACTAGATTCACTCTCAGACAAGTCTGAATCAGGTAACTGTTTCAGCAGCTTCTTCATAAGTCTAGTAAATCTACCTTTCAGGCTTCTATCTGTTAATACTTTGTAAGTTTCCTTAAGCATATTAATTATTGCTGGAATGTCATTAGAATAATCTTTAACTATAGCAATGGGATCAACTGCGCCCAAGGCATTTTCTAATAATAATTGAAATTGTTTGTATGTTAAGGGAAAAGAACTTGGATTGTTGTCAATGAGAGCTTTTGTTGGACTAAGCATGTCTTCCATATTTTTTCCAGGATTGTTGCCTTGTTGGTCTGATTCTAGTATGTTTATGTTCTTCTTCTTCTTCTTTTTCTTTTTTGGTTGTTTCAAGTTGTTTTCTTGATTTTTATTATCAGTATTAGTGTGAGTTGTTTCAGATAAGGAAGAGGATTCAGTTGGTAAGCTTCTTTTATGAGGAGGGATACTCATGGGGTCAGTTGAGGAGAGGAGCATGGGTGACTTTTGAATTTGATATGTACAGTTTGTATCTTTGTTCAAGGGAGGCTTAGCACAAGGTGATGAATCTGATGTGCAGCTTTTCTTGTTCAGAGGAGGGAAACTATCACAATCCATATTAGGTGAATTAGAAGTTTGTACTAATGACTGATCTAGGGAACAATTATCTTTTGAGGTGCTATCATTACCTTCTGAGCCATTATTTACTATTGGGCTAGAAATGTCCTCTTTGCTTGGACATTGACTAGCAATATGGCCTTCAGAATGACATTTAAAGCAAGTCATGTTATCAGTAGAAAAATATAATCTATAAGATGTGTCTTGATATTGGATTAACATAGATGGGGGTAATTTATGAATTTCATCAGGGTGAATGAACACCTGCCTTCTAAAACTCAAAATATGAGATAAATTAGGATCTGTCATACCAGCTCTTATAAAAGTTATATTAGATGAAGTTTGCACATTAAGTTGGTTGAGAGCTTTTTTTATGTCTTCATGTGGGATCACAGGGCACACATTGGATATTATAACCCTGATGTGTTTGCTAAGTAAGGGTCTGACACTTACTTCAATATTATTAATAGTGAGAGACTTATATTTATCTGTAATATAATCAGCATGTTTCTTTGAGCTTAAGAATACACATATCCTGTTGTTGGCGATACGAGACACAAAACGAATATCACTTCCTTGTATAATGGTAATTAGTTTACTCACATAGTCCTTGAGTGTTAACCCTTCATGCGCCTCAATGATAATAGCTTGATCCTTAGTCGGGAACACATCAGTAGTAGCAGCTCCAGCGTAAGATTTGGTTTGTGCCTTATCAGCAGTTGAGGTTAAGTTGGTGGTGTTGTTTACGGTGGTCATGATGTCAGATTGTGCCGCCCGCAAAGGCAGCAGGCGCACTAAGACACAGTTTTATGAGATATCACCCAATATGACACTTGATAGTAAATTATTGTCACCAGAAGAAATAAGGACGCAACAACGCACACGCGAGTAGAGCGGACGATGTTATCGGTACCACTGCCAACCGCGAACTCTTAATTTTTTTGTATCGTGATATACATTGAATGCAATTAATAATAGAATAATGCAATAATCTATAATAATAATAATAATAGTAATATTAATAATAATGGTTTTATTAAGTTTCTAGTTTTGAAATCTCTTAATTATTTGTCTCAGAATCCATGCTAACATAATAGTTATACATTACAAGGAGGAAATATGCATTGATGATCAGCTCAAAGAGGAAAATGCAAAAAACCCACGCCCCCACTACGACAGGGTCGCCCCCTAAGACGCTGGACACACCACCTGCTCTGATAAGCTTCCCTGCAAAATTCAAGACGGAGACGAAGAACAAATATATCAGGTAGCAGACGATACTGATCAGATATTTTTTTAAGTCTTTCTTCAGTTGCTCCTTCTTCTTCTTAGTTGTAGAGTGTATGCACTTACAGCAATAGTATGCAGGACCAACCGCAACTAAACACAATGCCACATTAGCATAAATGTCCCACAGGGCAGTCAAAGGTTCTTCCTCCCAAGAAGAGAAAATTATAATCAGAAGAGTTAGGAAGTCAAAGATATTCAGTATTATAAGGATCAGCAAAACTATTTCACAGATCTTGGAGCCAATGTCCAAAGGTAAACACCCGCAACATAATTTAATTTCTGGTAGAGGCATGACAAGTATTCAAATAACCTTCCAAAAAATCCAGGCGTTGATGTCCATCAATAGAGCAAAATGGAATTGGCGCATAACAACTGAAGATAGGGGATGTCCAAAATAAAGATTTAGGAGGCACTGATTGCTTTTGTATATTATTACTTTCTCGCTGCCGCTTAAGCAGTAGAGAACTAGTGGTGCTACAGAATAGCACACACTTTCTCGTAGTAAAGTTTTATAATTTCCTTGGTGTGGACTGTTTTTACGGTCTAGCCCCATCCTATAGCCAGCGGTCATCTATCACCATCCAAAGTACATTTATCTAAAGTTTTCTCAACTTTTCGGTTTCTTAATAGTAGAACCGAAGTATTACTTTAAGAATATTAAAGAAGAGTAAAACATCGTCCTAAATGGCAAAGAAAATGACAGTTAATCATTATTGTAAATAAGAAATTTAAAGCTCTTTTCACAGGAATCTATAGAGTTTCTTAGAAAAACTTCATTTGATATCGTTTGAAGCACTATCACTCACAAATGAAATAATGTAAACAAATTGTTAGAAATGTGCATATAAACAGCGTGAGAGATATTTAAAATTACATTTGCTCATTCAAATAACTTTCTAAAAACAATTTCAGGCTGTGATGTCCATCAATAGCACAAAATCAAATTGGCATATAACAATTGAAGGCAGAGGATGTCCAAAATGAAGATTTGGGAGACACTTGTTGCTTTTGTAGAATATTACTTTCTCGATACCCTTTAAGCAGTAGAGAACTACTGATGCTACAGAATGGCACAGACTTTCCCTATTAGTTTTCTATTTTCTTTCGCCTGGGCTAGCTATTCTGACTTGCCACTTCCTTTTGCCAGCTGCCGTCTATCGACGCCCAAAGTACTTTTTTTAAATTTTCAATATTTCGATTTCCTAATGGTAGAACCGAAATATTACTTTAAGAATATTATAGAAGAATAAACCTCTTAAAAGTAGTCCTAAATAATAATTTTCTTTGAAAAATGTGGGGTCCGTTTGAAGAAAATGGTATTAAGTGTTACTGTAAAAGCAAAATTTTAAGTTATTTTTCACAGGAATATTTTGAGTTTTGAAAAACTTCGTTTAAACTCTTATTAAGTACTTTAACTCGCAAATGTAATAGTGTTTGCAAATTGTGGAATTTTGTGCTCATTTTTACCAAATACTGTTGAGTTTTTGAGAAACTTCATGTCGTGACCGCCCGCGCGCGTTTGAATGACCCGCCGCCGAGCTACATCAGCGGGGCGTTACCGCCCTCGGTCGGAGAGGAAGGCGACCGTGGCGGGCCGGCCAGGACTGTCCACGCGCGGTCGTCACGCCCGAGCAAGCGGGTAGGGACTCGCCACCGCCCCTACTCCGCTGCTAGTCGGCGGGCCGCTAGCCCTAGCGACCTATTAGAGGGCTCCGACCCGACGCCAGGACAGCCAGCGAGCGACGGTGTTAGCGACTGTGTTCTGGCGAGTGACTTGCGGTGTGAAGAGTGGTGATCGGCTACAACGACGACCTACGCTACGGAAGAGGAACTCTCTAGTGAATATTTAACGACTCGGCAGCTTATACGACTTCTTCTGAACTTCGGTGAAACGGCTTCGCACTGGAACACTCAAAGTGAAGTCTTGCCTATGATTGGATACTACATTTTACATAACATTATTTAGCTCATAAACATACTATTGAACTCGAAAATACAATAATGTTAACACATCGCAACTAAAGTAAATATTAACGACGCGAGAGACAAGTAAAAAAAATACATTTTCGTATTTTTTTCAAAATACTAAAGGATCACGCAAAATGACGTTTATGTCATTTCATAGAGTACATTTAACACTATTCGTACAAAAAGTTTAAAGAAAAAAATTGGGGTCGTTTTCGAGAAAATCTTGTTTTACTTACTTTTTTAAATTGCACATATTGCTTGCACTATTGCACAAAAACTAATGAACGTTGCACAAAAATATATATGCTTTTAATGAAAGAACTACCTATGAAAAACACAATTTACTTGAAGGAAAAATCTCTACCATTAATTTTGTATTGCCAGTCTGTGCTTGGTTGTTGAAAGCACGTGTTCCGGGAGCCTGCGCTGGTAGAAGTGAAAGGCGATGGGCTGCTGCTTAACGGTGTACAGGGCGCGAGTTGGAAATTGGGGAGCGCGGCTGGTACGCTTGCATGCAACGACGCATAGAGTGAAAAAGTAATATTGGTAGTCTTGGAGCGGCATTGCTGTGTGCTGCAATATTCACCACATTATTGTTAATTGGAGGTTATTGGTTAATCCTAGTCCCGGCGTGGAAGACGGAAACAAATGCAATAAGTGCGAAAGGAATGAGAGGCGTTCTCAGAAGTTGGAGGCAGAACTAGCGGAGGAGATATGCGAGCTGACACTTACGAACAAGGAGCTGGAAGTTAAGAGCGGTGGCGAACAGTTTTTAGAAAAAGAGGTGGAATCGAGTAACTCGTCTAGGGCGGGTGAGGAGGAAAATGCAGGAACAAATAGGGAGAACATTGTTGCGGGGGAGGTGGCAGATCTGACGAGTAAGTGTCAAGTACTTGTTTTAGGAGACTCAATCGTGCGACATGTAGGTAATTGTGACAATGTACAAGTTGAATGTTTGCCAGAGATAACACAACAAATAAAAAGGTATGTGGAGAGTGTGGAGAATTTGGAGAGTATGTGGAGTGTGTGGAACCACTTTGAGGGCAGTGGGTACAGTGATTCTGCATGTCGATTCAAACGATCTGAAGAGCAGAAATATGGACTTCTTAACTAGAGGAATATACGAATGGGTCACGACGACGCAGAAGAAATTCCCAGATGCTAAGATCGTTTTAATTGGTGTGCTAAGGAGGAGGGATATTGCGTGGAGGTACATCAGCAAGTGGAATGAGGCCTACGAGGGGGTGGCAGAACAAAGAAATGTAATATTAGTGGACGCGAAGTCTTGGATTCGAGATGGCACGAGGGATGATTGTGGACCCCGAAGTGGCTTTGGACGAGACGGCCTGCATTTAAATCGGAGAGGAGCTGCTAGTCCTGGGCGGCTGTTCTCAAGAATCGGTGCGAAGGATGGCCGGGGAACATCTCCAGACAGCGGGGCCTGACAATGCGGAGCAGTGGATGAGAAGGGTAAGTCTCTATTGGTGTTGCAGGTAAATTGTAGAAGCTTAGTTAAAAAATATGAACAAATTTGGAATTTGATCTCGTATTTCCCTGATGTAATAGGTACGGAGTCATGGCTTAAACCTGAAATTTTTAATGCAGAAATATTTCGCGATGATTAAGCCGCTTTTAGGAGAGGCAGAGATGTACGCGGGGGTGGGACGTTTATTTGTGTTAAATCCAGTTTAAATGCAGAAGAGGTCAGGAAAGATGTGGAATTCGAGATGTTAAGCGTCGAAATTAAATTCAAAATCTCTAATAGAATATTGGAAATAATAGGAGCATACAGGTCTCTAAATGAAAATTTAAAAATGCGTATAGAGAATGATAAGAATAAACGTTGAATAATTGGGGGAGACTTAAATTTCCTCATGTAAACTGGGCGGGCGAGGTGACTCATAAAGAAGGGTCGCATGCCAGTGTAAACGAGTTGGTTTGAGAGAACGGATTCACTCAGTTTGTGCGGGAGCCTACAAGGGAAGGGACATTGCTGGCCTTTCTAATCCGACCAGAGGACTTGCTTGTTAACTGTGAAGTGGCTCAGGGGATTAGTGACCATTCTGCGGTTCCTTTAGAAATAGCAGTAAATGTTTCTCGGGTTGAAGATTCTAAACCTACAAAGATCTATCACTATCATGAGGTAAATGCGAATGGATTTCAGGAATTTCTGAGAGCAAATTACTCGGACTGGTGTAGTAAGGGAAGCAGCGTAGAAGAAGTCTGAGGAAGTACAAAAAATGTGATTGAGGTAAGGGAGCGCTTCGTACCACAGAAATATCTTAAAAGAACACAGATCCCGAGTACTATAATGAAAAGATAAGGAAACTGAAATTAAAAGTTAGAAAATCTTACGGAAAGAGCAGGAGTAGTACATAAAATAGGGAAAAATTCAAGATTCTCACTAGGGTGCTTCTCCAAGAGAAACTGGCCGCACAAGAACAGTTTTTACAATCTATATTATCAGTCTTAGCAGGGGGAAAATCAGTTTTTCAAATACGTAAAAGGACAAAGGGAAATAGGGAGGACATTCCTGTGTTAAGAGATGAAAATAAAAACAAAATTACAGAGAGCAAAGACAAAGCTGAACTTTTTAATTCCTGTTTTGGTTCGATATTTGCAGCAAAAAATGACGTATCTGCTTTGAACGGGTCGGGAGAAAGAATGATTACTTGACCACGTGATCTTCGAAAAAAACATACGATAAGATTCGCTTTGCAATTTTCTTTCGTTTCTCCGTGAATATGACCCCACTAGCCGACGGTAGGTCGGCGCCGGATCTCGCCATCCAGCGGGGGAAGATCACCGCTATCTTCCGAGAAAAAAACATGCAGTACACTAACGGGACTAATGACCAGAGCAGTTGACGCGACGGAAACACGAAAAAATCAATCAATCAATCCGTCCGTCTGTCGATCTGTCTATCCTTCGATCCGTCCGTCCGTCCAATGTTGCAGAAAATCGATTTCTAGATTTCAACAAGGATTTACACGTTTCAAGGAAATACACGTTTTGAGGTCCCCTGACACCGTAATAGTGTATTTTTTCAAAACGTCCGACCATCCGTCTGTGATCACTACTACCGCCTAAACCATACATACAATTTTTCTAAATTAAAGACATCTCTGTCTCTCTGGCTCTAGTTGAAGCTTTAAGATTTTTAAAAACATTCTTTAAAATTTGGGGGTTCTTTACATGAAGCTCCCCGAATATTTTCAAAATTTTCTCAAAACTGCTCCAATTTTTTCTTTAAATTTCTTGTAACAATAGAGTAAAATATCCTTATGAATATGGCATAGGTCCGATTTTCGCAGTTAATTCTGAATTTTTGAAAATTACAAAAGTTTGAAATTTTTTGAGCGTCTTCCTACAACTACAAAATTGAAGACATGGATTTTTTCTTCAAATGAAATTTGTTGTGCATAAATAGTTCTTTCAATAAAGTCACGTACATTTTCTCGTAAACTTAAGTAGTTTTCGTGCAATAGTGCATGGAATATTTGCAATTTTAAAAAATTACAAAAACAACATGTTCTCTGAAACAACTCCAAATTTTGTCTTTACATTTTTGATAGGGTTAGTGACAAAGAAACCCTATACCATAACATGAACGCCATATTGATCTATTCTTTTGTTTTTGCAAAAATTTCAAAAATGAAATTTTTTTGACTTGTCTGTCACGTCGATAATATTTACATTAAAGGCGATTCTTTACAATATTATGTTTATGAGTACATGTACTTTAAATAATGTCAAATAAAGTTTCACTAAAACTCAACAGTTTCCTGTACAAATTAGCTCAAAATTCCGCATATTCGGAAAAGCTCAAACGCCATTTTCTCAAAAATAGCTCCATTTTTCAAACTTTTGCAAGGGATAGTGGTATTGGCACTTTGTAATGTGATGTAAAGTTCATTTTGTTGTATTCATTTGTTGTTGTTTTTTTCAAAAAAAATTATTTTTGAAATACCTCTCACGCCATTAATATGGGCAACATTAATATGGACGCCATTAATATTCTTGAAGTAATAATTGGGTTGTACAACTAGGAAAACAAAAAGTTGAAAAATTATCAAAAAATGTTCTTTGGGCGACGATAGATGGCAGTTGGCCAGAGAATGTAGCAAAACCTTAAAGCCAGACCACACCAAGGAAATTAGAAAACTATACTACGAGAAAATCTGTGCCATTCTGTAACACCTCTAGTTTTGTATGCATGAGGGCCGGGTCACCCATGCCGGACAGGCCAAAACTGATAGGCCAGACTCAGTTTTGTCCTACCACGCCCTATCCATCCCAATCCTAATCGTCCATTCTTTCCTATCCTTTTTATCCTTCCCCCGTAACGACATGTTGATGTTGTTATGGTTCTATCATCTACCATTGTGACATCTTTACCTACTTGTGCCACAATGCTTTTATCTATTCTATCGGCCTCCCTTGGCCAACTCTTGTTTGTTCTGACCCCAACGCTATTTGGTTTCAAGGGTTAGGGAGTCTTTCCTATTCTTCCTTCCTCATTTCTTTGTGTAGTAGGTAGACCTTATGCGGTAACCACCCAAGAAATATCCAATTATGAATGGCGGATGATCTGACAGGGGAAGGTGGGGTTTACTAATCTTGAGAATTAAATCCTCCCTAAAGAGTGGATCAAGGGTACGTTGGACTCCTTAAGCTATGGCGGTAGCAATCAGCCTAAGGGATGGAAATCCCTGAAAGAAAAGCTCCTGTTCTCCAGGTTTGGGGGTTGGGCTGTAGGGCAGCACCCTGCACACGTAAAACATCATACCGCTAAAAATCTCAGTCATGTGAATGCCTCGGATATTTCAAAAGGGGAACGACATCGGAAAACAAAATAGACTCTGAATATTGGTATATGGAATGCACAAAGAATCTCAAACAACAACAAGAAGTAATCCAGGAAATGATTAGAAGAAACATAGATATAGCCGTCTGGTCTGAAACAAAAAAGAATGGCAAAGGAAGCGAAAAACCGAACAACTTTGTGCACTTCTACAGTGGCGTAAACAAACATGAAAATGCTAAAGCCGGAGTTTCCATTGTCATCGGTGAAAGATTCGGTAAATGTATAAAAAGTTGGGAATGTATAAAACAACGTCGTATTAAAATAGTGTGAAAAATCAGAGGAAAATAATATGTGTCATAGGAATATATAATTCGAATGAAGATGCCCCAATAGGTAGGGAAGATGATTTTGAAATGATAGTCAAAGAAACCCCAGACAGTATTCCTAAGTCCCATGAAATAATATTTGCAGGAGACTTTAACGGTAGAGTTGGAAGGGAAAAGAACAACAACATTGAGGGTCAATATGGAGAGGAGACTCGCAATGAAAATGATAAAAGACATATTAATATTTGCGAAGAGTTTGAGATGAAAATTAATAACACTTTCTTCCAATATAAGGATATTCACAAGCACACCTGGTACCAACATACAAAAAAACTAAAATCCATAATAGACTTCTGTATAACCAAACAAAAGACTTTACTCAAAATACAAGATGTTAGAGTGAAACGGGGAGCCCAATGTAGCGACCATTGTTTGATAATTGCTAAAATAGACATACCATTTACTTCAAATAGCACGGATAAAGAAGATAAAGATGGATTTGTCTTGAAACCTACCAAATACAAATTAGGCAGTCTCTTAGATGAAATACACCGTATCTTTACAGATAAATACTGAAAGCTTAACTATTGGTAAAGAACAGGCCAATAGAAAAAGAATTGGAACACATAAAAGAATGCATTCACCAACCCACAGAGGAAGCTTTAGGTACTTGTAAATTAAAACCGAAACACTATTGTTGGGACACAAGTCTAGAAGAAAAGATTAAAAGGAAAAGAGAGCTATATTTAAAATGGCTTTAGTGACAAGAAAAATGAAACTAGTTTATAGTACAAAACAATACGTAGAGAAGTCAAACAAGACGTGTTATCAAGGAAGAATAAATTGTGGCTGGATAAATGCGATTATATGGAATCTTTATTATATAGATTATATAGAACAATTCATAGGCGGAGCACAGAGTTTAGAAGCCCGGAAATTAATTAAATCTATTAAAACGAATGAAAAAAACAATATTACATTATCAAATATCAGAATCAATAAATGGAAAGAGTACTTTGGAAGACTGCTGCTAGAAAACAGAAACTTCCAATCAAACAAGGAAGTGAAATTTGAGCAAAGGTTAGATTTGACAATTGAAGATTTAGAAAAAGCGCTTAAGACCATGAAATCTGATAAGTCACCTGGACCGGGAGATATTCTGGCAGAACTACTGAAATACGGTCCCTATGAACTGCACCAAATGCTCAAACACATGTTTTTAAGGTGCATGAATGGAGAAGATCCTCCTTAGGAGTGGCGAACATCTTACCTAACACCGATCCAAAAGAAAAGATCAACGAAACAACGAGACAATGAAACAAACTACAGAGGTATAGCAGTTATTAGATCAATAGGTAGACTGTATAGAAAAATAATCCGAAATAAAATATGAGAAAAAGAGATTTATGAGAAAAACAGACAAATCTTCAGTACAGACAAGAGAAATGAAATTTATTCCAGGTACTTTAGTGTATTCAATATTAGATACAACAAGAATATCGATTTTGGAAGAAACGTTGGATAGAATCATTGCTTGTCTTGCTGGTAACAAATAATAGATAATTGTGTGCTCATGTATGAATGCCAAGTAGCCAACTTCTAGTTGATAATGCAGAATCGACTAAAGAGAAAAAGAAAACATTGGAAGACCCCAAGCAAAGGGGGCGCCGGAACAGGCTGAACATAATGAAAAGAAGAAGAAAATTGTAACTAGGAGAATTTTTCATTTACGTTGAAACACTGAAAACATGGAGCACCAAATATCGATGTCAAAAATAATCGTCTTTAATACTTCTGCATCAATGTTGAAAACTTTAGTGATTCTACAGTCATTGATGTTTTTAAAACATCGACATCGATATTGCAGGTGGAATAATAAATTACAATATTCATAATAACGCATATGCTACAGTGACATAGTAACTCTACTAGGTAACTGTTACACGGTTTAGTATTTTCATGTTATTATAATTTATCAAGTATTAAAGCAAAATTGATTGTTATATTTTTCAAATATGTAATTAGTCCAGTTGAAAATTGGGTAATGTTTTTTTATGAAAAGTGAAATTGCATTTGGGAGTTGGAAAAATTATGTTGAATTGATGCACAAGTAATATTTTACTTCCTTTAGAGTAGGTCGCTTTGAATTGTTTGCCTCATTGGCGTGTTAGAAAATATTATTCATAAATTATCCGTTTCTTGTGAATCGCATAGAGATATTTCGAAAAAATATCTGAGAATCCTCTCATCAGTTGCCATGCGGAAATCAATACCCCAGGCCCCACATCGACTTTCTTTCTCTTGCCGTGATTACCTCTTCCTGGAAAGCGAAATTGCGACCTTTGATCCACCGAGGTACGAGTTCCATGAAATATTGGGAAATGAATGAACACATTGAGGAATACCACGGTAGTTTAGTAAAGAGCTGACAAGAGATAACAAGTGGTATTTGCAGGGTTACAAGACATTTTTTCCCAGAGGAGGACCTTTGACCAAAAAATGAAGGACATTTCAATAAAAAGGAGGACATTTTACATTTTTATACTCCACGATATGTAGACAATGTACTCAAAAATTTCAAACCATGAATAGTCTTTAAATATCATATTAGACTATGCGTCATTAAAAATGAAAGCTTTCGAATGAAGAACTGCTCTCCCGCACTCACCGTCGTTATCCACCAAACAACAAACATAAAAAAGTTGTATATCGCAATAACCCAACATGTTATGCAGGCTATTTATTTGTATAAAAATGTAGATATTCGTGAATAGAAGACGTGAAGTCCCTTTAATGAATTAAATTACTTTAAATTTATGCCAGTATTATTTTCAATTCTACAAGACAAAAGAAGGATAACCCATGTCAATTTAATAAAGAAGGGAGGACAATATTAGAAAAGGAGGACATGTCCTCCGAAAGGACAGATGGCAACCCTGGTATTTACCATATTGCCCTAAAGTTTTGTCGATCGCAAAGATTTTAATGTCTGAGCAAGAGGCCAAATAGCTCAATAAAGGATATCGTTACCTTCTTGTAATTACTTTTAAAAACAGTCGACTCCGGTTATTGTGAACTTCTGGGGCCAACATTTTCGGTTCACTATATCCGATGATGTCAACATAAAGTAGATTTTCTTCATAACGATTTTATTAATATAGAAACACAGCAAAATACATTAACAACACGAAATGAAAATTTCAATAAATTTATTTACACTTAAAAATCAATTATTTTCAATTGTTTGTTTCCTACTTTTTCATTAGTAATTTCTCTAAATCCTTCTCCAGAATTCGTGATCTCTCCATACTTGATTCTGCATTGTCCTATGACTTAAGTATCGTAATGCAGTCTTGACACCCTTCAATGCATATTGCACTGTTGGAACACCGTCCCATTCACTGAAGGCCCTTTTACTCGCCTAATAACATACGAGATACTTACGGCAGCGGGATGGCGCAAGCGGCTAATAAAACTGATCACTTTTCCGCCCAGCGTGAAGGATTCGCTATAAACCCAGTGCACTATAACCTGAGTCGACTGTGCAAAACTTGTTATATTCCTAATACGATGCGTGAACTATGTATTTCATAAACGTTTTATATATAATGTAAAATTGCAGATTACTTCCATACAATATTCTAATGAATCATCCATCATCCAAATTGGCATCATCAAAATGCCATCATCCGATGGCGTTGCCATCATCCAAATGGCACAGTTCACTGAAGAGTTTTCTTGGAACAAGAACAGTCTTGCCGATACCCGATTTCATTTAAAAGTAGGTGAATATTTCTGTGTTTTATTTATAATTTTAAGATATTATTGTTATGGGAATAGAAATGTTTTGAAGATCAAGTAGGACATGGAATATGTAAGTACGTGTTATTTTTTAAACGTGTAAGTACGTTATAGGTCAGTCTCGGCACGTACCTACCTCATACTAGTTGGCATTATTTTATGAACCACCCATTTCAAGAACATGAGATGTTATCTCTTTTGCAAATGTCTGGGAAATATTTCGTAACCTAAATACGATGAATCCTCTAAATAGTAAGAGTATTTTTGTAATAAAATTCGCACTTTCTTATTCAAATTCTAATTATAAGAGAAGTATTAATAGAATGATGAACAATGCCAAATAACACTAGAATGGAAGCAGGGGTAAAAATGACACCTAACATCAGGTGTTTCTTCAATACTAAATTCAATTTGTGTTTCCGTTGAAACAATGTGACTTTTCCTTAATTTTTATTCTCTTTATGATGATATTGTTGGAATATATAAAATATCATTTCCTTGTTTCATAATGTGATCTCCCTAGAATAACGGGCGGGGTCATTTTGGCACACATATTATTTCATTTGTACAACTATCGTATTCTGAACTTGATCGGTGTTTGTTCAGTCTAATCGTTTTTCATTATCCAGAAGATACTATAGTATCGCATTTTTAGAAGATGTCCCTTTTCTCCAGGAATGGTGCTATATCTATTGTCATACAGTTTACACCAAATATAGAAGCGATAACTTTTCCCTTACTTCATTTGATGATTCAAGTTCATTTCCTCCCGGAAAGTAAGAAATTCGAGTAAGGAATTCAAGCGCAAGTTTCATCGAGTTTCGATCTGTGATAAGGTTCTTTCTCATCTGGAGTTGGAGGTAATCATCGGTATCATGTACTCACGAGGAACATTTTGTGCAAATGGTATCTCAGTGGATTACCTTTAGTCTCGTTTATGTTGACCAATATTCATAAAGAACACAGCGCCAAGAGACAAATTTCGTTAGCTTCTCAGATTGTTCGGTTTAGACGTCAAATCAACCCGAGCTGAACGCCTTCGTGCTGAAAAGTTTGCTCTAGTGCCAGAAATGTGGGAGAGGTTTGTAGACTGCATTCGTTGCTATCGTCCCGGTGAAAATGTTACAATTGATGAGCAAAACTAGGTGCAAATTTACCCAGTTTATGCCAAACAAACACGACAAATACGGACTGAAATTTTGAGTCGCGACTGATGTATCAATGTCGTTTTTCAATGCTTTTCCCTATCTTGGCAAAGAGGATACTTGACCAAATAAATTGGGTGAATTAGTTGTTGTGCGTCTTCTGGAGCCATTTCTAAATCAAGGAAGAAACGTAATAACTGACAATTTTTTTTACATCTCTTCAACTTGCCAAACAGCTCGAAGAGAAGAAAACATTATTAGTGAGAACAATTAATCCGCCGTGAAATCACTGAGGAGTTGAAGCGAAATGCTGAACTTCATTTGTCTGTTATTTTATGACACACTCCAAGCAACACAAACTGCACCTTGTCAGTGTACCAGTCAAAGAAGAAAAAGAACTTCATGCTTCTCACCACACGTCATCGTGAGGTAGATATCAGTGATGTAGGAAAAAAGAAGCCGGAAACTGTGACATTCTATACCGCCACAAAATATGGGGTAGGCATAGTAGACAAAATGACTCTGAAATATAGCATCAAAGCAGTATGCAGAATATGGCCGATGCATATTTTATATAATATATTAGACATAGCGTCAAACAATGCTTGGATTATCTACAAGCATGTAAGTAATAAAAAGATGAAAAGGAAAAAGTTAATTCTTCAACTGTCTAGTGAACTGATAGGAAGGGATTTGTCGGAAGATATACTTAAAAGAGAAGAGATTGTAATACCGGAACCATCCAAAAAGCGAAAGAATGTCAGATCGGCTGATGCAAAGGCAACAAAACCGGAGAGTTGTGTGAGAAGTGCCATACCGCAGTTTGTGAAAAATGTGCCAAAAAGTGGAAATCAGTTGCAAAAAATGCATTTAGATGTTTAAGATGCTTTTTAGATATGTAAGAAAAATAAGCTCACAAAAATAAAGTTATATTTTGTAAAAAGAATCGAATTTCAATACATCGCATTCGTAGTGTCAAAATGACCCCTTCCCGCTGTTCTAGGTATATCAGATTCGCCTCCGTTCTAGTGTTAAACTACTTACTCCATGTTATGTCCTCCCATCAATCAGAGAGGATATTTTTTATACATGGCACGCGTCTCAAATTAGCTGTGTTGTGAGAGTCAAGTTATTTTGGTGTATGCAATTTAATACTGTCTTCTGGTAGTAGTATAACTTCCAATCTAGTCCCCTAACATGCGAGTGTTAGTTGGCAGGATTACTGTTTGTGAAAAATGGGAATTTAAAAAATGTATAAACTTCCCCGGCTGGTCACTACAAACCAGATAATGAGATATTTTCTGTAGGACCTTAAAACCATGATATATGCAGAAAACAACCAGACGATGGGGGCGCAAAATCTCTTAAAACGTCGTTGAAGACTGGAAAAACGTAGACGTAAGATTTAATTTGAATTGTTATGAAATTAAATCTTGGAGAAAAAATTATCTGCTATCTATAAATTTTAAAGGGATCTCTTCTCAAGAGAAATATATAGATGTATCTACAAAAAACTTTCAAATGTATTTTGCAAGTCTATATCATACATGCTCAATCCATTAAATTTAGTATTTTATTATAAAAACGAGTTTTCTTTATTTTTATCCAAATAGTCCGAAAGACTACGCCTTTGTAATAACGCTTGGCACATGTCACCTTTGTAATCCCGTGTTGTTCGAAGAGTATTATACACAGTCCAATAGACGTCACCAGTTTTGGTGAGTGTTCGTGCCGCTTGAAGCATGTGTTTGGAACTTCGAGGGCGTTACAGATCTGCCCCTAGAGGTAAGTACACACCCTATCGACAAGTCTTACCACTTTATTATAAGTATTCGGTCTTTGCTAGAATTGGACGATATGATCAATAACTTCTACTTGTTCCTGACAAATGTGGAATTTATCATCTTGGGAAATTTTGGAGAACGCTTTAGTGTCGTTTTCTCAACGTCTGATCTTGGACAGCTCTTACAACTGCGTCTGATTCTGGCTTCATTAATACCCTTTTAAGACACATAAATGATAGGTCATTATTGTCCATTATATATATATATATATATATATATATATATATATATATATATATATATATATATATATATATATAATATTAAAAGAAATTTGGGACCGGAATATAAAAATATTGATTTACAAAAGAAACCAGCAAATCCAAGTAATTTTGAATGATGATAAACCAGTGAACCAAGAGTTTCCATTGTAGAAAAAATAATATATATTGCGGATTGCAAAAGCTTCAAAAGATGACAAGACTTAAGTGAAGATATACAATGATTTTGAATTTTATTTACGAATGTACATGACGAAAGCAGATGAAAATATGCATTGTGAAACCAAACCAAAGCATCGAGAAGCAGCAAGTAATCATCTGAATAGTAGGAAACCGCCCAGACAGCCGCGTCAGAGGAAAGTTACCGGATCCAAAACTTGTTTACCGTGCGCTGGAGGGCGCTGGCAGCGGCGGGGGCGAGCTGTTTGCCATTCGGGCCGCGGGCGGCGCCACCGGCGCGTGTCTAATTGATATGGAAATGGCGCAGGGCGCGGCGGCGGCGCGCGGCCGTCGGCGAGGGAGCAGAGCGGGGAGGGGCGGGGAGTGCGAAGCGACGAAATGGATCGAGCGGGGACAGGGGCGGGACAGGGGCGGGAGCGGGGCGGGAGCGGGGCGGGAGCGGGGCGGGAGCGGGGCGGGAGCGGGGCGGGAGCGGGGCGGGAGCGGGGCGGGAGCGGGACGGGGGCGGGACGGGGGCGGGGGCGGGGAGGGAGCGCGGCGCGGCGGGAGCGG